>JAAEAF010004050.1:0-73380 GCA_011037195.1 Triatoma infestans | reverse complement strand
ATATCCTTATGCTGATAAAACCCATTTAATATCTTAAAGGAATATTGCTCGCAGAACAGTATTAATCTCTGTCCGTTATCATTTATTGTGGTCTCCCCAAAAGGTCGCACTAAATTACTGTTTAAATCTCTCTACCCGTTCGGCTATTTAAGTCACCATACAGAATAATTTCCCTTGTTGAATCTACCTCATCGATGACCATGTTTAGTCTGTCATAAAAACTATACTTCAGGGCTTATTCAGGGCCTTCACTGAGTCCATACTCTCCTATAATTGTAACTTGAACCGAACAAAGTTATATTTAGTTTTATAATATTCCCGCCAACAGCTTCCCAACTACTAATGCATCTCTTGTACTTCCTTTTCGCTAATATTGATATTCCTCTTCTAGTTCTTTCATCTTTCCTACTCCACTGAATACATCCTATCATTTCCATACCTTCTCCTTTTGTCTTTGTCTCTGTTAGTGTAATAATATCTTGTTTAACATTTTCCATTAATTTGATGTTTCCTCCATTTTATTCCGAGACCCTTGTATATTACACGTTCCATAGCTTTGGTTTTCCATTTAATCTATGCGGCTTATTTCGTTTGGATTTTTATAATTAATTTTTTTCCGATGGACAGGGAGCGCATGATGCATCAACCCTCAACCTGGAGCACCAGAAACTTTCTTCAGGAGTCCACTACAGCTGGAGCCTGGTCTTCCCCTGGCGATTTTATTAGTTACCACCAAAACTTAGGTAGTTTGCTTTAGCCAACGCTAAGAGGCCTATCACCCCAGGACGCAGTTTTACGTCATACCCGGGTCGTCATATGGCATAGCTTCAGCGAATCAAGTGTGTCTAAAGACAAATTCCGAAGCCCAATTACAATACTCGAACAAACATAAATCAATTTCTAAATAAAACACACACAGTTGATGCAAGAACTGTTTTTCTGATGAAAAACTCAATTTCAAAAATCTAAAAGGAATGTAATGCTTTCTCTTGACAGTGTAAAAGAAAATAACAAGAGAAAGCTGTATGCTTTGTACAAACAACATCATGAAGATTATGCATTATTGATTGCATTTGAAATACAGTTTCAATTTCCGGTTATAAATGCGTAGGTTAGAGTAAAAATAAAGTGCTTGTTTAGCGAATATAATGCAGACTAGTTTGAAAATATTAAAATAGACAATTGTTTATTCTATGCGATGGCTTTAAGCACACATACTACTACTAAAGTAAGTAAGTAATGTGTGATGCCTACTTTTTCAGGTTGGCTTAACCGAATTAGGTGTGGAGGATGGGAGTGGAAGCAAACACTTTACTATTAACACTTTCTAAACTAATCTAGATGCGGGTCTCGAACTGGGCACCTTCCACTCACAAATCCTTGCTCACAACCACTACATCAACCCAATGTTTTCAATCTTTACTAAACATTTAGGCTTGCATTATACTAATAGATAAGTAGGTGGTTGGCTAAATACCAAACCAGTGGATGCCATTAACCATTATAAAAGAAAGTAGGTGGTGGAGGATTATACATATTTACCTGAATGTGAACTGCAGGTCAGGCGCCCTCTGCTCAACTCGTAAGCAAAGTTGGTAGTTAACTTTAAGATCTTCCAAAATCTACCTAAAATAAATTTCTCCGAAATATTGTTACGATCAGTAAATGTTGACCGAAAACTTTAGGTTGGATCTCATGGTTACTTTCTAACTGGAATTCAAGTTTGGGCTTCCTGCTGTTTTCCCTTTTGGAGATATTTGTTCAAACACACACACATATATACATACCAAAAGCTTCGTGTTGGTTACAGTCAGCCAGCAGCACCAATTTAATGAATGGATTTTTCAATTTTTCCAGAATTTTTTTCTAAATAGCAAAAACGATTTTTCTTTAACATTATGAAGAATTCGGGTGGCACAGAAAAATCGGTGGCAGTCAAATTGTTAAACTTGGCACATCATCCACCCATATAAAAGAGAGAAAGAACTTTTATTCGAAACGTTGTTCCAGTAAATGTCATTCAATTATTCCTATAAAGATCTATAAATTGGGTAGTGACTCACACTTCAAACTACACACTAAATTCTTTTAAGCTTTTTGAGTAATAATGTGACTTTATATATTTCTAAATTATTATTATTATTATTATTATTATTATTATTATTATTATTATTATTATTATTATTATTATTTATTTACTTTGACCACTTTGTTGTTGTAAAAAAATGTGGTATGAAACATTCACTTTCTCTTACTCCAGTTCTCAAAATAATAATTGACAAATTTTATAGTTAGTGTACCAAATTTAATGAAATTCGTCGTTATTTTCATCATCATCGTGCGTCTCTTCTACCGCCTCAGCGGTGTGAGGCTCCCTTCATCTTGTACCTTTTCCTCCATTCCCTCTCTGTCATCCACCAAAGTTCTCCCCCCACGCAATTACTCTTTTCCCGCACGCCTCTTTTACTCCCTCTTCGCATATGCATCGTGGCCTACCTCTTCCTCTCCGTCCCTATACCTATGCTTCGTATGCCATTCTAGCCGTTCTGTCGGAAGGTATTTTCATGGATAAAATTACAAAAAATTGAAAAAAAAAGACCATTCAGTAAAGTGAAACTTCCGTTGAGGAATTTTGACAGATAACTTACTGTCGGGTCCCATGGTGATACTTAAACGGAATATGAAGTTTGAACTTTCTGCGATTTCTCGTTTTTGAGCTATGCTGTTCACACGCACACACACACACACAAACAGACACATATACACACAGACCATTTTCTAAAAACCATTTTCTGGGCTCACGGTACCTTAAAACGGTATTTCCGATGGAATAGAATAGAATAGAAGGGGGGGTGAGCCTCATTCCACTGCGACCTACAAGTCGAGATCTATTGTGGATCCCCTTAAGTTACAGAACAGCCCCCAGCTTTGCCCTCCTAATCAATCCTAGCAAAGCTGAGAGCGGCTCCGTCATGAAGCTTTCAGCTTCGGGATTGCCCGTCCCCAATTGAAGAAACCTAATCCTCGCCAGGCCGGCGCACTCACAAAGGATGTGCGCCGGGGTCTCCTCCTCTACCTTGCAGAATCGGCATACCGCACTATCCGCAAGTTGTAGGTGGTGCATGTGTCTATTCAGCCTACAATGCCCTGTTAGTAGACCCACAATTAACCTTATATCCCTTCGGGTCTGGCTCAGTAGGTCTCTGGTAAATTTAGGCAAATGTCTTTTAATGAAGAGCTTTGCCTGCCTCTGTCCTGGTGTTCCCTCCCACCAACGCATCCGCCCTCTCATTGCTCAGGAACCCCGCATGTCCCGGCACCCAGGCGAGTGTCAGTTTATTCCGAGTACCCACCTCGGTGAGGGCAAGTAGGCAGCCCCACACAGTCTTGAGACTATTTGGTGTGAGGAAAGTGCCTTCAGGGCTGCCTGATTGTCGGAGTATATGGCCACTCTTCTACCCACTATCCTTTGCCTTATAATCTCCCTAGCGCAGAGTTGTAACGCCACGACATCAGTCTGAAAGACCGTGGCGTACTTCCCTAGGCTGGCCTTAATTTTAACTTTAGGCCTGCCCCCGTAGACCCCAGCTCCGACCCCAGTCGGAGTTTTGGATCCATCTCTATACCAGATCGAGTTACCGAACAGGGTGGGTCACAGCCCCATTCGCCTCTGCTCGGTATAACAATATGGAAGTTCCTTTCGAAAAAATATTTAGGAACCATCCTATCCGTTGGTATCCCCAGAAGATAGTCCGCCTTAATTTCCTCGAACAACCTCTGGTTATTAAGATCATGCCTAGAGGTGATGGGAGGCGGCCCCTGCAGGAGCCTATGTATTCCCATTCTGGCTTCGCCTAGAACGAGAATGTGTAATGGTGGCAGATTGAGGAGGACTTCCAACGCCGCAGTCGGGGTGGTCTTCATGGCCCCCGTGGAACCAAGGCATGCTCGCCTTTGGATCCCACCGAGCCTTTCCACTGCCCCCTTCTGCAACGTTTTGGTCCACCAAACTACCGACCCATATGTAACCATGGGTCTGATGATCCTGGTGTAGATCCATAGTGACAAACTTGGGCGCAAGCCCCAGTTTCTCCCACAAAGCCGTCTGCACCTATTAAATGACGCATCGGCTCTGTGAGAAATTTTGTCAATGTGTTGATTCCAAGTGAGTCTTCGGTCGAAAGTAACACCAAGGTACTTAGCCTTCGTCGCAAATGGAATCGAGGTGTGCCCAAGTAATGGAGGCCTAAGGCCTTCCAACTTGTGGCGCAATGTGAAAGGAACTATTATGGCTTTGTGGGGATTTATGGACAAGTCCTCCTCCCTACACCAGTTCCTAACCAGGTTTAGAGCTGCTTGAACCCGCTCTGCAATCGTAGTACCGCTCTGCCTCTTACCACGATCGCCAAATCATCTGCGTAGCCTAGACAGTCAAAGCCATCCGCAGATAGTTGGTGAAGGAGGTCATCAACGACCAAGTCCACATCAGAGGGGACAAAACCCCTCCCTGTGGACACCCCTTCCCTACTTTTACCCTAAGGGTGGTCGGGCCTATTGTCGAAATGTTAATTCGATTACTTAGGCCAGACTCCATCCAGCCGCATAACACTGCTGGTACTCCTCTTTTATGGAGAGAGTTGATGACCGAGGTGCGCGAGACGTTATTGAATGCGCCCTCAATGTCCAAAAAGGTGGCTACCGCAATTTCCTTGTCCTCCAAGGATTTTGATAGCAGCCTGTTAAGATCATCCAGTGCGGCCTCAGCCGACCTACCTGGTTAATAAGCGTATTGGCGGGCACTTAGGGGGTTTACACACAAGACCTCATCCCTAATATATCTGTCCACCAACCTTTCCAGAGCTTTGCTCAGGAATGAGGTTAGGCTAATCGGTCTATACGAGCCTGGCGTAAGGTCAGACACTCTACCCACCTTGGGGAGGTAGAGCACCTTGACCTCACGCCACGGTACCGGCGTATATCTTCGGACTATACATGCCCTAAAGATTCTACACAGGTATGGTAAAAGAATATCTAGTCCTTTTTGTAGAAGGACCGGGTAAATCCCATCCGTCCCAGGAGATTGAAAGGTAGGGATTTGTTGAAGGCCCACCTGACTTTGCTTGGCCTTGTTATGAGAGTGGCGAGTTTCCAGTCCTCTGGGGATGGTGTAATGAGCTTTTCTCCAGGGATCCCCGCCACCTCTGGGCCTGCAAGTCGGATGAGCCTGGAAAGTGCGTCTCCGCGAGGAGCTCTAAGCTTTCCTCTTCGGAGACAGTGAAGGTTCCATCCCCCTTTCGGAGGAACCCCACTTCCTTCTCAGTACCGTCTTTGACCAACGCTCTGTGGATTCTGGCGCACGAGGGTGAGTCCTCAACCTCCTCGCAAAACTGCCTCCACGAACGTCTTTTGGCCTTCCTAATTTCTTTATTGTACTGCGTGAGGGCATTCCGATAGACGGTCCAGTCTGGGTAACTTTGGCCCTGTTGAACAATTTCCTCACCTCGGCCCTGTTGAACAATTTCCTCACCTCGGCCCTCAATTTCTCGAGGTGATTGTTCCACCAGACCGTCTTTCCTCTCTGTGGTCTTGACCTTACCGGACAGTTTTCTTGGAAGGCAGTGGCTATCGCCTCCTGCACCTTCTCTACCGTCCGCTCAAGACCCTCCACCCCTCTCCCGTCAGAGATTCCCTGTGCTACTCTATTCTTGAGGGAATCCACAAATCCTTCCCAGTTGGTTTCCCGAGGGTTCCGGAATTTTATCTGCTGCAGCGGGGGGTGTCGATGGTGAACCTGATGTGTCTGTGGTCGGAGACCATGTTCCGAAGACACATGCCAGTTCGTGATGTCATCACTCAGCCTATGGGTGGTCAGGGTCAAGTCCAGCACCTCTCTCCTGGCCACCGTAACGAAGGTGGGTTCCTTACCTAAATTAGAGATTAGTAACCCTTTACCATAGATAAAATCCGAAAGGGACTTACCTCTGCTGTTGCAGTTGCTGCTCCCCCAAGCTGGGTGGTGAGCGTTAGCATCACATCCCACGAAGAGCGGGAGATTCTTCGCCTCACAGAAGTCGACGATCTCTCCCATCAGGTCCGGCGGGCAAGACTGGTCCTCACCGGGAAAATAGGCGGAGCAGGCCACTAGCCTCCTGATACCACCTTCGGTCCGTGCCGAGATGATTGCTGTAACAAAATCGCCTGAGCAAAGTGCTGGCAGCAAGTTACCATCAATCTGGGTTTCCCAGAGCCCTTACGGTATAACAACTTACCTTGGAATGGGCGAATTCCTCTGACTTCCTCGGCCACGAGCCACGGCTCCTGCACCAGAGCAATATGTAGTCGCTCCGATTCAAACCTCCTGCACAAGACCGCCGAAGCGGCCTTGGCGTGATGGAGGTTGATTTGCAGGATCCGTAACCCCATCCTAAGATGTAGTAGGGGGTCGGGAAGGCGAGCTAGGCTCGTCCCCCCGCCGTACTTCGGCATCCTCGGGCGCCAAACACCGCTGAGAGGTTTGAGGCCTCAACAGCGGGCTGACCCCGGCTTCGCCCAGAGCGACGGGCAAGCCCTTCCCCCTGTCGGTTTTTTGCCTCTCTTTTTGCCTGCCTTACGGTCGGCTGAGGGCTTGGGTGCGCGAGCCTCCATTGTCGGAACATCCGACGCGGGGGTCCGCGCCAGCTTAGAAGTGGAGGGAACACCTTCCGCCGGGCGGATCGCCTCGGCGGAAGGGGCCCCAACTCCTTCCTCGTCGCCTCGTTTATCCTTGGTTCGGAACTTCAACCTGCCGAACCCGTAGAATGGAGCCATGTCTAGACTCCTCAGGATTTCCAGTGAAGACCTGGCCTTTGCTCTCCGGAACACACCCCATAACCGTCCACAAGCCGGGATTGAGGCTCTGGTTGCCAAACCTTAAGAGGCTGACAACTCTCTCTGCCGTCACCGGCTCGCCATGGGGTACAAAGACCGAGCACGTCACCGGCTTCGGGACCTCGTCCCCCACCAGGACCCTGAGGGCAGCGCCTTCCCAGGGCCGCAGCGAAGGGACGACCTCCGTCACCCAGGACGCACTCTCCTTGTCTGCACAGGTAAGCAGGAGAAACCCTGCTTTATGGGTGCATTTAAGAAAACGCACCTGACGGTCCTCCGTGGAGGCCGCCATGGTGGACAGCAGGGATTTTTGGATGGCTTTCAGCCTATCCGGCTCCAACTGCGTGTCCGGGTAATCGGCCGCGGCAATCGCGACCTTCTCTGAGGACAAAGCTTCCCCATAAGTACGAGGTCTCGCCCTCTTCGTCGGCCGCAATGCTTTCGGGGTACTTTCCTCCGAACGCGGCCTTTTTCCGGCCTGAGCCCTTTCTTCCTGTTGCCGGACGAGGTTCTCCCTGATTATGGATCGTCTTGCGACTGCCAAATCAGTGCCCTGACCGACTAACCTTTGCGCCCGCCTGTTGGACGCGCCTGACAGACGGACTGCAAGAATGTCCATATCGGACATCACATCAACCTCCTCTAGAGATAGCGCCCTTAGGGCTCTCTGGGGAGGCTGTGTAGTGACCTCGGACATGGGGGCATCCGCCCGCTCGTCCGAAGGTCTTTGTTTTAAATTAGAAGTATGTTGCTGCTCCATGTTGTTCCCACGAGTAGCTGGGGAAGTGAAGTCCACCCGGTGAGAGCCCCGCAATGACCGGGTAAGGCTACTTACTCTGGGAGGGCGCCTGGTATCCCAGAGGCTCCGTAACGACCCCGGGATTAGGCTCCGGGACCAACCATCCTATAGGCACGGATCGCATAACACCGTAGGATTGAGCCGGATATAGAGGCAGGATAGGGTGAACAGGGATCTAAAAGGAGGGTGAGACATAAAACAGGAGGCCAACGGAGGGTGATCGTTGACCCGCCAGAGCCCTAGTTAGCCGTGACACCGGAGAAACCCAGGTGCCACGTTGCCCGGCCCCCACGATGTGGGCGTTAGGGTTGGCTCGCTGCTCCACTGGAATCGCCGAGGCTTTCCACCAGTGTAACAACATTTGGGGGCCATTTCCGATGGAAACTCGACTTTTAATACGAAAATTTGACGCGATTACAATACTTCCGGTTACTAGCAGTAGGAGAAAGTAAAAAAAAAAAAGCTTCATCTTTAAAATAATAAATTGAATAAAAAAGGACTTGTAGACACATTCAAAAGTGGGCAGCTGCTTACGAAATAACTTTTTTACTCGCCAATGCCATTCTAATAAGTTTTATTTATTAATTTATTACTTCCTCTGGAAGTAACTGGAAGTATTGTAATCGCTCAAATTTTCGACATCGAGTTTTTCACCGGAAATACACGATTTGAGGTCCCCTGACTCCCAAAAATTGGTTTTTAGAAAATGTGCGTGTGTGTGTGTGTGTGTATGTGTATCTGTATTAAGTATGTATGTGCATGAACAGCATAGATCAAAAACGAAAAATCGCAGAAAGTTCAAACTTTATATTTCGTTTAGGTATCACCATGGGGTCCTTGCCTTCCAAAAATCCTCAACCGAAAGTACCAATTTATTGATATTTTTTTTCACTTTTTTGCGTTTTTCTCGTTAATGGCTCCACCGAATTTTTTAAACTTGTTACATCAATTACACATATTAAACTTGTTATATCAATTACACGTATTAAACTTGTTATATCACTTACACATATTAAACTTGTTATATCAATTACCCATATTAAACTTGTTATATCAATTACACATATTAAACTTGTTATATCAATCACACAAATTAAAAGCTACAAATTTTATACAAAACATTTCTCTGGGAAAATTAATTAAAGGCGGCGTTAGAGGAAGAGGTGGAATATGTTTTCTTATCAAGTGCTATTCCAATATTTTATACAATTCCATCATCTAAGTAACATTAATTACAATTGTGTTGTCGAAATTCCGAGTTTGAAGAAAATCGGTTGACCGAAAGTGCATTTTTACTGAACAGATTTTTAGTTTTCTGCATTTTTCTCCGCAAAACACCGACGGATTTCTTTAAATTTGATATACTAATTGTGCATACTGAGACCTATTAGTTTTGTCCAAGAACGGAAAAACGCAGAAAGTGTCAAACTTTTTTGCAAGAAAGTTCATTTGTAGAAGTTTAAGGGAAGAGAGATAAGTTATACTTTCCTCAAACAGTCACGTTATTAAATTTAGATTCTCCCAATGATATGTCAGCATTTAGCAAACATTATAAGTTTGAAGGAAATTTGTCAATTATAACTGCAGTAGCAGAAAGTCGTGTGAGTGTTTCACACCAGATTTTGCACTCTTCATTTCCATAGTGTAACCTTCACTAAATAGTAACCTTCTAAAGTAAACTTTTAATGCGGACGGTAACCTTTGTTTTTTTTCATGACGGGCTATTTAGCCATTCTACGTCGCGCGGCTCAGTACAAATAGGCTATGCTGGCGACTGATGTTCTTGTAGTTGATATCCAGGGGGTACGTGACAACAATCTCAGACGCGAACAACTTCACTCCTCAATTTTCCTAAATAGTAGGAAGTCTAGTGAAATGTGTATAGGTTAAATGTTAGTTCTATAAATTAATAGCAAGTGAACTAAATTTTTATTACAGTGCATTATTAAAGTATTAATCAGTCATTATAAAAATGAAATCTCTGCAAGAAACAGGTCTATGTATAGGAAGGAAACTGTAGTAATAAATTGAACCGTCTAGACAGGTTTGTAATTACATATAATAGTTGTATACATCAGGGCATTACACTAATAATATTCCACTTATACTTTGTCTCTAGTAGGAATTAGTGAATGAGTCAACAGCTATGTCTAAACCTCGTAAGACTTTTTAAAGTACATTCTTTGAATGTTTGTTAGTGTTCATTGTTTTATTCAACATTGCTAATTATTGGCACAACCAATAACTTCTCACAACAAAACAACAAGTTTGTCATTCATTTAACATCATTCACGAAGTAGTAAATCTAGTGCTGATTCAACTAGTGAATTTAAGTGCTGTCTGAGACATTTCTTGGCCCGTATCTCTATCTGTTGTAGGTGGTCAGAGCAATTTGTACTTGAAATAAAAATCTGGTATTTTTGCATTCTCTCTCTTCTTACATTTTTCACACTTGTCATCAATAGTTTTTTTTTTAAATAAACCTTTTGTTTTATCAGCCTAGTTCCCTTAACGTCTACTAGACATTAGTATCGTAACTGTTCTGGTGGGACTCTAGAGCAGATAAACCTTTTGGATTATCTGGGTCACATTGGTAGAAGAACTGTCTAGAGTCACACTTAAAATACAAACTCTAACGATAGCTGATGAGCAAAAATATAATTTTTCTTGTATCCGGTGCTGTATTATTCAATACATAGTAGATACGAAAGCCGTTTAAGGTAGAGATTGTGTTACATCAAAATATCCATTTGCGATTACTGCTATAGTAAATTTACTTATCTAGGTAATAAACTTGATTAATATTTTAAACATTTCACGATAAAAGTAAAAGTTTGCAGCATTAATCTAGTGGGATAGCTGATATTGTATTTGAGAATGTAATTTAGCAATATCATGTTGGATAGAAGGAGTTACAAATCTCACTGAGTTCTCAAGATGCTCTATTTTCTCAAGGTGCTACTATTACTCTTCGTTTCTAATTCTTCAAGGTTCTAATTTTATTCTTCGTTTACTTCATCTTTGAAAAGACTTGCTCAGAAATGTTGATGTTGCCAAAAAGCAAAGATATGAATCTGGCAGGCTTGTGAGGCGGGAGATATTAATCTCTAGGAATATAGCATTTATTAAGTCTTTAAACTGATATCAGTTTGCAGCTCTATATGTTCTATTTGAAAATTGGCAGTAACATCTAGACAACTTTAAACCGAAGCGTGTTTCCTATTATCTAAGACATAAATAAACCAACTTCGAATCGAGATATTTCCCCTGGAGGTAACAGACACCTCAAATATATCTCAATAGTATTAAAAAGTGATATTCATAGTTAGTGTAACAAATTTAATGAAAAATTTTTGAGTCTCCGGGTTGAGACTGCGCTAGTAGTTTGCTAGAAACCGATGTTTGCCCATATTGTAATGAGCTTCTTCAGGGTCGTTACACATTGAAAGGTAATGGAGCAATCCCAATCATTGCAATATGGACAAAATTTCAGTTTCTAGCAAACCACTGGCGCGTTCTCAATCCGAAAATTCAATCGTTTTCCATGAAAATGACCGCAGAAACCTAAAAGATCAAATTTACAATTTTTTCTTACTCAGGGGACCACAAAACCTTAATTTCCGGTGAAATCTCAAATTCCCAAATTTGACAAGATCACAATAGTTGCCTTATTAGGAGCGAGAGAAAGTAAAACAATATCACCATATTGAATCTTGAAATATTTACATCAGGATCTCACTAAACTGGCAATACAAATTCCAAATTGAAGAATATTTGTCAGTTTCAGAATTTTGTTTTAATAGCTGTCGTCTGAGTGTATCACATAAGTTTTTTTTTTTTAGGTAAAGTTCAAACAGGATAATAGTGAGTATCAAGAACTGCTTTAAATAGATTGGGGGGGGGGGCAGCATGATGATCTGCTTTGTATTTAAATTTGGTTGGTTGTAGCCGTTCTGTGAGCACATTTGGTCGGATGTGAGAAGCTTTGGTCTGTATTTTACAGACAGACAGACATAAACATCTTACTTGGTTCTGTTTATATACTTTTTACAGACATAATACACACAGACATGAAAAAAAAGTAAAGATTTACAATTTATATATATCTGTAACCATATACATATATATATATATATGTGTGTGTGTGTGTGTGTGTGTGTGTGTGTGTGTGTAGTTTGGTCAGTACACTTAACCGTACTCAATGTTGGGTTGCATGAAGTATCACTTCCATGAGGTAATTACGACGGGCTGTTTTTTTATAGTCTTGCCAAACTTCTCACACTCGCATTCATATGCCAAAAATATCTAGCCAACATTCCAACACAATGCATACACATACACAAAGATATTCATCATACTAACACCTTTGTGTATGATATAGTTGACCAAGCTGTTCGTAACCCTCTGCTTATACACGCGCGCGTGTCCATCACTCAGAATACCTTCTTACATGAAAATCCCAAACAGTACTGCCAATAACGTTGGCATGTTATAAAGCCTACTAGGTTAAGGTACGATGACTGAAGATGCCAAATCAACTACTACTACACCTAGTAATTATATAAATAAAATGATCATAAAACTAGTGTGAAACAGTTACACTCTTTCTCAATGCAATTCGCAGTTGTGACGGTACTTTCCCGTACTAAGATCGTGCCCAATTCTCGCAGTTGTGACGGTACTTTCCCGTACTAAGATCGTGCCCAATTCTCGCAGTTGTGACGGTTCTTTCCCGTACTAAGATCGTGCCCAATTCTCGCAGTTGTGACGGTACTTTCCCGTACTAAGATCGTGCCCAATTTTCGAATTGAGTTTTCAGCAGTGATATATGTTTTAAGGTTTCTTGGGTACGAAAAAATCTGGTATGTAATTCTCACACCACTTTCTCTTATTTCTGTTATAAAATTAACAATTTTCTTTAAAATCGAAATTTTATTCCTTCGCCCTAACAATATAGGGATGGTGGGAAGACATGTACTACCCAGCTCGGTAATAGTGAAATGATTATTTGTAGGCCGCAACACAGCGCCACTAATATTGAACAAACAGAAGTTTCAAATTTGACGCCACAAATTCCGCAGATCTATCTAAAATCAATTTTTTCGGAAAAGTTGTCACAAATAACAGTGATAGGTTCATATCTGTATTCTAAGTTTAAAGGAAGTCGTTACGGTCGTCATCCAGAATATTCCAAAAACCGGAGTTGCACTTCCGGTTGGGCAATTTTCTTCAAATTTGGAATTTTAACAACATTAATGTATATTAATGTTATATAGGTGTTAGAACCATGCACTACGCAGATGTGGTACGTTAGAGAAAGCTTCACGCTGTTGTTCCCCCAAAAACCTCCAAAAAATAAATTTTCCCGAGAAAATGTATATATGTTAAAGTGATTGGTTAAATGAAGATAGCATAGGAAGTTTAAATGAAATAGTTGGGGCCCCTTTTTTTTAGTAAATCGTGAAAAAGTGAACTAATCGTGAAAATTTACAACCTGAAGATCATTGGTGAGCATTGGTGACCCACAAGTTGATACATGCTGCACATGTGAAGAACTCAAGCTGAAAATAAAATCACCTCTTCTTAACGATGTCGAGAAACGTGTGGCTGTTGCAGAACTAACGTTACACAAACGCAGGAGTGGGAAGTTTTACACAGCGTTCAAGTATGAAGTTTCTGAAATGCCAAGAAAGAAGACCACATCATCTCTTTGTCATTTGATTTCATGCAAAACATTTCGCTGCCTACCTGTGCAGGAACTGTTTTACCTCCATCAGTTAACTGTGAATGTCTTTTGTCTTCACAATATTAAGTCTGGTAAAAGTGTGCTTTATTTGTATCATGAAGGGGAAGGTAAGAAAGGTCCTAATGAAGTATGCTCATTTTTGCATGATTATATTTCAAAACAGGTTCCAGAAAAGTTTACTGAACTTCGTCTTTTCTCTGATAACTGCCCAGCTCGGAACAAGAATCAAACGCTTTTAGGGTATCTTCTTTCATTGACAGACTCAGGGCGATTTCAGAAAATTCAGTATTTCTTCCCTGTCAGGAGCCACAGCTTTCTACCCTGTGACAGGGATTTTGGCATTATAAAGAGAAGATTACGAAAACGTGATAGAATATTCAGTATTGAAGAAGTGATTGACAATATTCTAGAAAAGTGGTAGGCCAGGAAAGTTTGAGGTCACGAAAGTACACACTTCTGATTCTGGATTTCAAAGGCTGGTGGAAAATGCATTACAAGAAAATTGTTTGTTCTGAGGAAACCAAAAACAAACCAAGACAGGAAGAGGTAAATCTTGGGATCAGTACCCTGTATCATTTTATTTTTAACCAAGACCCCCGAGGATATATTAAAGCCTCGTCGCATATTAATGGCCTTTTATCGCACACGTTTTCGTGTGCATTATCGTGTCTGGCATTCCATTGCCAGACAACAGGGCATTTCCGACTGGCAAAGTTCCCATAAAAACAACAAAACTGAAATAATGCTCAAGAAGATGAGTAGGAGCGCTAGAATTCTCAGCATTGAAGTAGTACTGTGCTGATTATGTTGCCGATTATTTTAGTTATGTTAATTATAAAATAATCAGAACAATAAATTAACCATTATGTACGATTTTTTTTGGAAAAAGGGTTAGTTATGACATGTTTCAGTTCACCTTGAATAAGTATTTTGTTAAAAGGGCCACAGTCAACGACTTTTAAACAACAATAAAAAGATATCAGAACACGAAATCACATATTCTGTTAATCCACATAATCAAAATGAGGCTACGAAGGTAGGTATATGTACAAACAGAATCATCCAACAATGAACATATGTGGAATGAAACAGATTTTGGCGTTTTCCCAAAACTATGCTGCTCCGTACTCATGCCCTTTTAACAAATCACGATTCGAATAGATTTTAGAATTTTTTGAAATTTTCTCGAAAGCAACTATAACGACTTGCTATAAACACGGTATACTGAGTGCACACATACAGACCTATCTTTCTTATTTGGAGCATTTTCTCGAAAAAAGTATTTTAGATTGGTGTGCGGAATTTCAAAATGTTATGTGAGGTTGGCTCAGTATATAGGCGCTTTCTTTGGACTATAGTTTAATCAGTTGTTCTACCTGCCTGGACAGGTACTTGTCATTTTATACTTAATTGTGTCAACAACAGTAAGAGAAAATCATGCGAGTGTTTCATGCCACATTCTTTCAGTTTCGTTTTACTGGGTATTGATAATAACAATGCTAGATAATCTATATGTAGACGTATTCAGCTGGTTCCTTACATTTCAAAAATTCAATCTGCCATCCCAATGCTTTATGGGTACTTGTAAATTGTTAAGACCGTTATTTGTCAATAGTCCCTCATATTTGAAGACAGTAGTCAAAATAATTGTGATATTGGCTATGGGCCAAGTTATATGAATGTTTGGCATAAGAAATATTAATATAATTATTGTAATTTAGATGATATTAAACTCTCAAATGATTCGCAGTTACATTTTATAAATAAATAGTGAATACTGTATGGCCAGCATCTAGACGTATTGTTTTAACCAATTTCCATTAAGTCAATATTTCCTACAAACACAGAACTATATTTATAATGGTTTTCAGAGAGGGAGATAGAGACGCATTACGCACTTTATAATACGCCTCCCCCTCCCACAGAATTAATAAAAATACACAAAACAAACGTTATAACGAGCGGTAAACAAGCCATTTGTCTATTTGATTTATTCTTTAGTAACAATGGCCTACATTCTCCAGACAATGCATATATTATGTTAATTAAATGAAACAAATATATATATTTATGTTCCGTTTGTTTTTACATAATTTTTATTTTTCTCTCACTTTGTTGTAAAATATTCATCTTATAAATTTATTTTTTTACCTAAATTTTCAAGTGATTAGCTGTGTAAATATTTATATATTAGGCAGTGTACTGTTTATAACATTAACTAATAAGGGAAGGTTATATTTCTCGCGGTTACACAATAAATACGCTTTAGTCTATTGATTAGAACAAGAAAAATCTGGTGTGAAACCCTCACTGGACTTTCTCTAACTCCTGTTAATGCAATTGAATATAAAATGACAAATTTTCTTTAAACTTCAAATATTGATCATTGACTTTTTGTCTAAACTTAAATGTAGAGGTATCAGAGATATTTTCCGTGATAGCCGGCTTCTTTTTGTGGTCATCGACCGGCTTCAGGCTTTCGCCTATCCACCAGGAGGTTTGTCAGGTGTTTGTTAAAACAGTGCGATAACATTGCAAAATCAGTTTATAAATAAATGATTTATTTATATGGTGGTCGGGGGACAAATACCAACCCAAGCACACCAGTGGAGTGAAAAGCGCACCAGCGAGATCCCAACCCCCCCCCCATATAATTGAAATTTAACGCCACCAATTCCGCAAAACTATTTAAAATCAACGTTTTTTTTATTTGGAAAAATATTTCAAATAAAAGTGATAAATTCTATCTGTCCTGTGAACAATCCAAGTTTAAAGAAAGTCCTTGCAGCCGTTTTCGAGGAAATTCCAAATGATTCAAAAATCTATTCTGTAAAGTCGCACTTCCGGTTAACCGATTTTCTTCAATTTGGAATTCTATTAATGCTTCTAATGTATAGTTCTTCATTAGGTAGTTAAACCGTACATAGTACTGAAGTGGAATTTAGAGGACAGCGTACTGTGACCCAGAATTCTTAAAAAAAATCAATTTTCCCGTAAAACGGTTTTAAATAAAAGTGAGAGGATGCGTACTTCAGAGCAAATCGTTGCAGCTGTTTTCGAGAAAATCACGAAAAACTGAAAAAAAAAAAAAATTAATTTGCTAAGTTGCACTTCCTGATGGATTTTGCCCGAAATGTTCGTGTCTCCATCGATGTATGCATCAAATTTTCGTGTATGCGAAATGGAAAACAAATGGGGCGGAATATGCACCTGATCTATCATTATATTTGTCGAATGTTTCTGAATTGGAGCAGTCGTTATAAACTTGATTGACTAACGTCATAGCAGGTAAGCGTGACATTATGGTTGCACGGGCTAATAATTCCCATAGGTATACATTGTATAGGGAACTTCATTATGGTGTCCGAAGTAGGTGTCTTAGCTGGCAGTTCCTGTTGGGTAATGAAACTCAGATGTGAGCTGCTTGCTCTTAATTATAGGGTTTATGGTTTAGAAGACAGAGATCTATGTCCCCTTTGTAAGAGAGGAAACTTACCATTTTATTTGTGTACGTCCTATTCTAAAATGCATCCGAATCTCTGTCTTTAGCGCTGATAGTTTGATAAGGGAAGTCTTTATAAACCTTCTAAATGGTGATAGCTGGCCCAAACTCGCCAAGTTCACTTCTGGCTGCCAACCCAAGCTGGCTGCCGAGTTTAACTTCTGTTGACTACCCTGCTGCCAATAACTGTAACACAATCAATTTTATTATTCTTTTAATTTTGTTGTATTTTTATATTATTTTTTCTTTTATGATTTGCAATTTCCATCAGACTTTGTCTTTCGTGATTGTTGTGTGATTTTGTTTAATTTTTATTATTTTCCTAATAAGAAGGTTCTGTTTTAGTAATTTAATTTAGTTAATTTCCAAAAATAAGCTCACTTTCTGTTTTCAATAATCAACTTTTGGGAGACGGTTTTTATACCAATGCTGTACATAGTTTATGTTCCTTTCATTTTTTTGTTAAGTTTAATGTAATTATTTTGTTTATCAGTAAACTATTCTATTCTATTCTATATCATTGTTTATAGCGGGTGTGACAAGGAGAGAATCAGGAAGATGAAGAAGAAATAAACTGTTAATGTGCTGAACACTGTGTAATGAAATAGAAATATATAATAACTGCAAGGAGTTGGCACTGTTAATAAATGTTAGAGAATGAGGCACGAGAGAATAATTAAGAGAGAGACAGATGGCTGAGAATTAGAAAGAATTATTGTCTTCTGACTGGTGTCGATGACTGTATTAAAACTATTCTCCTGTAGGACAAACTCGGCTCTATTTATACGAAGTCTCCCTCGCTATTTTGGCTTAGGCAACGAGTAACGAGTCACACGAATCTTAATGATTCGGATCCCATTGCATGTTGTGTGGCACATTAGATACCCTCCTTGTAGGCCTCCGTAATTTATAATTCTGTTCAAAAACTAAGATATTTACTTAAATTTAAATTAGTGAGGAAGATATTAAACTGTGGGTGTGATAATTGTGGATGATAGTACCAGGAAAACTTCGAGTTGTATTTGACGCATCTTGTAAGGTAACCAGTTCTCTTAATGGAATATTAATGAAGCAGTTGGCATCAATATTGATTAGTTTCAGATAACTTAAAATTTCTATGTGTACAAATGTCGAAAAAATGTATAAGCAGATAAGGGTTATCAGGGGGTCATTATAGATATAGTATGAGGATATAGATATATTATATAGCTAATATCGATAATAGAGATATATATATCTAAATAAGATATTATACTATGATATAGATATATAATCTATATAGATCTAGAATATTCATATATTATATATATTACCGATAATAGAATAAATATATATATCTCATATCGATCTAGATATATCTATATATAGCTCATAAGATATATATATCTATATAGATCTCAATCACTCTCCTATATACTAGCTATATATACTATTACTAAACCAATGATTATATATATCTCTATATACTACTAGAGACTCGGGGCTATCTTTTATCTATCTCTCTTTCATATAATATCTATATATATAGCCAGATATATTAGAATTACAGAATTAATATATACTAGTGATATTATCTATGACCATAGTCTAACGATTATCTGGGAGGATTATCAGGGAGTGTTCGGGATGTGAGTCGACGAACGAGAGGGTTGCAGTGAGTGGATAAAGGTTCGTGGAATTTTTTGTAGCAGATTTTGATGATATCATTTAAGGAAAGGGATATTGAGGTCATTGTGGATAGTTAAATTTGATACATAATAAGGAGCGTTAACTATGGTTCTAAGGGTATTGGATTGTTGGGATTGGATACGTTGTTGGTTTGAACGCCTGGTTGAACCCCACAGGTCAAGTCCGTATGCCCATATTGGTTTAAGAAATGATGTATATATTAGTCGTTTATTTTCTAATGAAAGTCACGATCTATTATCGAGAAGTCTTTTAACAAGTCTGTATCGTGTAGTGAGTTCCTGACTTTTGAGTTGTATATGGGGATTCCAAGTTAATCTTTTGTCAATATAGAGCCCAAGATAGTGGACGACATCAACAGTTGCAAGAGGGACATGGTTATAAGAATCCTGTAAACGACCACAAAATCAAGTATGCTTCTTCTAAAGCCAAATTGGCGCAAGGACTTGTTACAGATATTATAAGAAAATCCAAATTTCCTACGTGTGATGTAATCGATAAACTTAACCTCGTTTAACCTGACTTTCAAAGAATATTGTGGAGGGCAGATCCCTCTTTGCGTAGAACACTTCTTGAAAATTACGATGTGACGCGTTGGAGCCTTCTTGCTAACTGTATCTTTGTGACTGTGTTCTCTATTTTAGCCTCTCATATATATACCAGCTTCGCCTCATACCACTGGTTTCTTTACAGTAGAATTGACCTAGTCTTTTGTGTTTCACTAACGGTTCCTCGTCCGTTTTAACAACCATCTGTCCAATTTTTTCTCTAAACTGATATTTTAAAATATATTTAAAATTTCTAATTCTCCTGCTTCTTGCTTCCATCACAATCAATAACAAGAATTCTGTAAGAAATAGAAAGCGCACAGACTTAATTGGCCCTGTAATAGTTGTGACCAAAATCATTTTACAGGAGTTATGGCGATTGAGTTGGGATGGGATGAAGCCATTCCTTTAACGCTTCGTACAAAATAACCAGTCTTTGCAGCAATTGAATAATCTGAGAATCCCCAGAAGGCTCACTCATCTAAATGAAATTGCAAGGAGAGAGCTTCATGGTTTCTCGGTCGCTTCTCAATCTGCCTATGCAGCAATATATCTGAGATGCAGAGACTTGAAGGGTGAATTCAATGTGAGACTTGTTCGCTCCAAATCAAGGGTAGCACCATTAAAGGTCATTTCAATACCAAGATTAGAGTTATGTGGGGCACTTTTACTAAGCCAGTTATATAATTATGTAAAGGAGGCCTTGAATATGGACATTGATGATAGCTATTTTTGGTCAGATTCAACAATTATTGTGCTGTGCTACAACAAGAGGGCGTCATGTACAATCTAAGGATAACCCTGCCGACATTATTTCAAGAGGCGCCCTCATTGAACAACTTTCAACCAGGTTACTATGGCGGGGTGGTCCTCATTGGTTATCTGAAGAGATTGATTTCCATTCAGAATATTTTGTTCTAAAGGAGAAGTTTGTTAATATTCCTGAACTAAAATCCAATAAAACCTCTCTACTTGTTACCCAGACAACATTCGATGTTTTCACAAAGTTTTCTGATTTCAATAAATTTATAAGGGTGATAGGATAATGCCTCGGGTTTGCATTTAATTGTAAGGCCAGCAAGAATTTCACTTTTTTAGATCTGGATATTTATCTATTAATGAGTTTCAGAAATCACACAATGAATTAGTCATGGCTGTTCAACGTGAGGTAGAGTTGACAGTAATTAGTAGTTTAAAAACGTCATATCCATTCATTAACACTGATGGTTCGCTTAGGATGGGCGGACGTTTGCGCAATTCTAACTTTCCTTACACCAGAAGATTCCAAATAGTTTACCTCATAAACATGCATTTACAGACCTAATGGCGAAATATTTTCATTTTATCCATTTGCATTCTAACCAACAAGCTTTATTAGCTGCTATTGGGTTGAAATATTGGCCCTTGAAAGGAAGGACATTGGTGAAGAAGATCTAGCCAATCTACAAGTATTATTAAACACTAATTGGGCAATTTACCTTCAGGGAGAGTGATATGATTCGACCACTTGTTAATATTTGCATTGATTTTGCAATCCCGTATGTATAAATCAAGATCGCTGACGTTCTTTTACGAAGACATACATTATTCTATTCATTTGTCTAGCTACTCGTGCAATACACGTTGAATTAGTAAATGATATGACACTACATCATTTTTAGCTCTTAAGAGATTCATGTCGAGAACGGAAAATGCCCAAAAATATTATATGATAATGCCACAACATTTGTTGGTGTACAACAAGAACTTACTGAATAAGAGAATAATTTCTATCTGCTAATCAGCTATCCGCTAAACAGCTATCTGCTGATGTAAGGAAGCAGTATTAAATCACTTAACTTCTAACTTCCATTTAATAGAGGGTTAGGGCAAACTCACACTTTGAGGAACTGCATACACTTCTTATCCAAATTGAAGCTTGTTTCAACTTCCGACCCTTAACACCTTTATCCGAAGATCCTTATGACCTTTCCTATCTGGTGTGGTTGTGGTTGGGTTCGCAGAGCTGGATAGCATCAGAGATATTTTCCGGAATAGCTTCATTTTAGGTCAACGACCGGTTTCGGGCGTTCGCCTATCATCAGGATGTCTTGATAAACAGTGTGATAACCAGACTTACTTAGAGCGTCTGTGTTATTACACTGTTTATCAAGACATTCTGATGATGGGCGGAAGCCCGAAACCGGTCGATGACCACAAAAAGAAGTAGGCTATCACGGAAAATATCTCTGACCTTTTGTTTCTTTAAAAAGATTATTAATATAAAATTAATTAAACCAATGAATAAACACTGACCTCTTGCCAAAATAGTAAAAAAGAACAAGCCATCTTCCTAACCTTAGTCTTAGCTTTGACTATACACTAAGTTAAGACTAAGTATATAATATCGCACTCATTTCGTGGGTCAATCTATACTTTCTCTTACAGCGTGAGAATATTGCAATCATGTCAAACTTTCGAAACTTAGTTACAACCTGGAAATAGATCTGTTGTAAAAATGTTGAGAGAGCTGAAAAGGAGACTTGTCAATTAGACTACAAATAAATGCAGTAGAGAAGTCTTCTATGAGGGTTTTCACTCACCAGATGGCTCTGAATTCTCTTTTGGTTAATAAATAACTGAATGATTTTTTAATCGTAAATACAAAAAGAACATGAACAATGCGCGGAGGGTAGAAGACAAAGATAAAGATGAGAATGGAAAAGCAAAAAGAAGAGGGAACTGTTTGTTAATGGAAGTGTGTATGCAAGTAAGGTTGGGTCCTAAACTGCACCTCTTTACCACTATCAGCGCTACAAATACAATAATATGGTGCAGAGTGTGCAAGTGTAAGTGATGTATGTATGTGAGAGAGACAGAGATAGAGCCGAAGTACTGAGAACTGCGTCTAGACAACACTGGTGCACCAACAACTGTATTAGTCAGTCTGTTTACATGCCGATGGACAGCGCTGCTACAAACATTCACACCACTCGTCCGTCCGTCCATTGCTCACTATTACACTTGACACATATTTATCATTGTGTTTGCGCACTCTACTATACAGCCCTCATCCTCCACCAGGATTGCCCCTTATTGCAACAACTCAAGATAAATATCAATCAATTTTTAACTGTCCTCTGCGCAGACTAACTCATCTGTCTTACTGTTTTGTTATATCTTAAAGTCACATATGCTGTAAGAATGCCAACATTAGAATTTCGACAACAATAATAAGAGGAACAATAAATTGAATGAAACTATCAATAATTATTCGGAAATTATATTATTAGATCAATATTAATAACAGGAACAATAAATTGAATGAAAATATCAATAATTATTCGGAAATTATATTATTAGATCAATATTAATAACAGGAACAATAAATTGAATGAAACTATCAATAATTATTCGGCAATTATATTATTAGATCAATATTAATAACAGGAACAATAAATTGAATGAAACTATCAATAATTATTCGGCAATTATATTATTAGATCAATATTAATAACACGAACAATAAATTGAATGAAACTATCAATAATTATTCGGAAATTATATTATTAGATCAATATTAATAACAGGAACAATAAATTGAATGAAAATATCAATAATTATTCGGAAATTATATTATTAGATCAATATTAATAACAGGAACAATAAATTGAATGAAACTATCAATAATTATTCGGCAATTATATTATTAGATCAATATTAATAACAGGAACAATAAATTGAATGAAACTATCAATAATTATTCGGCAATTATATTATTAGATCAATATTAATAACACGAACAATAAATTGAATGAAACTATCAATAATTATTCGGAAATTATATTTTTAGATCAATATTAATAACAGGAACAATAAATTGAATGAAACTATCAATAATTATTCGGCAATTATATTATTAGATCAATATTAATAACAGGAACAATAAATTGAATGAAACTATCAATAATTATTCGGCAATTATATTATTAGATCAATATTAATAACAGGAACAATAAATTGAATGAAACTATCAATAATTATTCGGCAATTATATTATTAGATCAATATTAATAACAGGAACAATTTTTTTTTTTTTTCTTTTTTCCGGCGAGCAAAATCCAGTGGATACCAGGTTGGCCCATCCTGAGGACGCACATCCACTGAAAACCTCCCCGTCTCCTAGCCAAACCTTCCACGGAACCGTTTACCACATTACTTCGTGGAAGGCCTTCGCTATTAGCCCTTTAGGGCTTCCACATCTCTAGGCCAGAACTTTTATTTCTCCCTCTCAAGTGGCACGGGACACTTGCTGGTGAGGGTGTGTGCTCTCCACGTACTTTTTCTTCCTCAGGACGTCCTCAACAAACACAGCCACTGCTGCCCATCCACTCTCCTCGCGGAGCATTCTTTGAGTGACGTCCTCCGGGCTAAAATCGCCTATTACTTCGGCCGCTCGTCTTCTTTCCGCCCCCCACCGGCTACAGGCAAAAAAGACATGGTAGGCATCCTCCTCCACACATTCCTCGCAGTGGGTCTTCTGTCTTTCCGATCCTATGGAGATATTTTCGGAAGTACCCATGCCCCGTCAGGAACTGGGTGAGGTAATAGTTTACCTCCCCATGTTGCCTCTCGACCCACGGTTCGATATTTGGGATCAGCCTCGCTGTCCAGCGTCCCTGCTCATCTGCATCCCAGCGCTCCTGCCAAGCATCTATCGTCCGGGCACGTTCTTCGCGCCTTTTCCTGGCCTTTGGCAAGTCCTCCGCTTTCCGTAAGTACAGGCGCCTACGCTCGGCTGCCAGTAGGTCGATTGGAATGGTGCCCGCGACTACCATAACCGCTGGTTCAGACACCGTGCGGTAGGCGCACGCCACTCGCAAAGCGCCTCTACGCTGCACTCCTGCAATTCGGTTTCTATACTTCGCGAAGCGAAGTGCTTCAGCCCATACTTCCGCTCCATACAGCAGTACCGAATTCACCGCTGCCATCAGTAGCTTTCGCTTGTTTGGTTTTGGGCCATACGTGTTCGCCATGAGCCTCGCCAATCTGCTTGTCATGGCCGCCGCCTTGTCTGCTATATGAGCTATGTGGGGCCAGAAACTTAACTTAGTGTCTAACATGACCCCCAGATATCGGACTGCCGGCTTTGTACGGATCTCCACCTCACCCACCATAATTGGGACCTCTTTTGGTATCCGCTTGTGGCTGAGTGCTACTATTTCTGTTTTTTGGGTCGCAAGAATAAGTCCCATGCTTCCCATTTCTCTCAGTACCCGTCGCATGACCATGTTAAGGTTCATCTGGACTGCCTCATAAGTTCTAGCTGTGATTACAGCCGCGACATCGTCAGCATAGCACACAAGGTACGCTTCTTCTGGCATTTCCACATTCAGGAGGCGATCATAGGATATGTTCCACAGGTCCGGTCCAAGTACTGAACCTTGCGCTGCTCCTGCTGTGAGTCTCCTAATCTGCTGCCCCTGCGAATCGCTGTAAAGAAGTCTGCGGTCGCTGAGATAGCTTCTCATTATCCTCATCAGGTATTCAGGGACATTAAAAGTATCCTGAAGCGCCGTTAGGAAGTCTGTCCACCTCGCAGAATTAAAAGCATTTCGGATATCGAGGGCGACCATGAGTACGATATTCCACGAATGGTGGTTACCGGCCTCTGCTCTTTCCAGTGCCCCCACTACCTCCGTAATAGCATCCACAGTGCTATGTCCTCGCCGAAAGCCATATTGCCTAGGCGAGAGGTCTCCGGCAATCTGGATGGCCCTATGCAGCCGCGGCTGGATGAGCTTCTCGAGCAGTTTACCTGCCGTGTCCAGCATGCACAATGGCCTGAAAGACGAAGGGGACGTCCTATCCCCCTTACATTTATCAATTAGTACAAGCCTTGCCAACTTCCAACGTGTACTAAAGACTCCTGCCGCCAAGCAATTATTGTACACAGCGAGGAGAAAATCTGGGCATTCATCAGCCACTGCCTTTAATACTTCAGCAGGTATACCATCTGGACCTGTGGCTCTACGGTTCCGCAGGCTGCGGGCAGCCATTCTCAACTCGTCCCGCGTGAACAACGGGATCTCTCCCGACTCCCGCTGGGCATCTGCCTCTCGTTCCTCATGTACAGGAAACAGCCCATCTATAATCCGGCTCATTTCTTCAGCGCTTAATCCGTTTACTGGGGGAAGCAGGCCAAATTTTTTCATTACGACTTTGTAGCCTCGTCCCCAGGGGTCTTGCTCTACTTCGTCACACAGTTTGTGCCAGCATGCCGCCTGGCTGTTTTTAATTGCTTGTCGAAGCCTCTTCTTTGCCATCCGCCGTTCTTCCGCTCTGATCTCAGCGTCAGCTCGATTGTTTGCACGCGCTCGCATAGACAATCGTCGGAGCCTAAGAGCTTCACGGCGTAACTGCGCGATCTCTTCGGTCCACCAGTATTGCCTCTTTTTATTATGGCGGGGCGCTTCATTGGCATTGATACCTCACAGGCATCATGCAAGAGTTGCATAGCCTTCTCAACGATCACTTCAGCCTTTTCTTGTTCATAATCACACTCACATTCAGATAGAACTATGTCCTGCCCTGCTGTAACTACTGATATGAGCTGGGTTTTGTCGAGTTTCGATACGTTCCATCGTGGTGGGCAAACCCTTGAGCAGCGAGATGCATATGGCACTTCTGTTACATTAAAGATAATGTATTGGTGATCGCTGCCAGTGTACGACTCAATCACCCTCCAGTCGCGAATGCGGGGGACAAGTCCTTCCGTAGCAAAGCTAACATCTGGTATTGTCTCCCCATATCCCGGTCTTCGAAACGTTGTGGTGTTCCCCGCATTAAGCACTTCAAGTCCGGCCCTAGCAGTCATTTCCATGATGCGACGACCCCGAGAGTTTGGCTCAGTCATTCCCCACTCAATGGCACGTGCATTGAAGTCACCGGCAACAATAACATCTCCATCCATAGACCGCACAGAATCTTCCAGGCATTCCAGCTTGATTTGAAAATCTGCTATCGGTTCGTTTGGTGTGAAGTAACAACTAACATAAGTAAGATTGTTACTACTAATCCAAACGAAGCCGTTCCCACTTCCATGTTGTGTCACCTGGAATTTTCGTGGGTTTGCCAGCCATATAGCTGCGGTGCCGGAGGTATCAGGGTACCAGGTCGGTCCGCTGCATTCTGGTACTGTTCGCTGATCAATACTATATCTGTGTTTTCTTCCAGCCGGAGTTGGCTTAGTAGGTCACTAGCCAGTCTACTTCTGTTCAGATTTGCTTGCATAATGCGGATCATTTCCTGCGCGATTTTGCATTTTCTAGTGCCTCCCTGAAGGCGCTGCAGCTCCGTGTTCCTAGTACATGTTTGACAGATTCGCCAGTTTGGCCTTTATCTTTACAGAGTATGCAGACCGCCTCTTCTTTTGGGCAAGTAGCAGCCAAATGGCCCTCCTTTCCACATATATAACATGCTTTACTTCGATCGGGGCCTTTACATTCTCCTGATCGGTGACCATAGCCTAGACACCTAAAGCATCGCACGACCGGCGTACGTAGACGCATGCGGCAGTTTACCCATCCTATTTTGATACGAGCGCGCGGTACGGCAAACAGGTTCACTGCTGCAGCTACTTCTAATTTAACAATTGCCATCCTTACTTGCCTGTAATTGGCAGGCGTTAAAAATACCTCTACTCCTCCTTTATAGGTGGGGATTAATGCTTTTACAGCTTCCACAACTTCCTCGCTTGTGGTAAATGAGTCCAAGTCCAGGATTTCCACTGAGGATTGCGGCACCAGCATTTTCACTGTCTTATTTTCTCCTACTGCCGTCTGAATGGATTGTGCAAAGGCCTTGGCTTGATCGCTAGCCCCATCCTCACCCAGCTCAATAAGGACCTCTCCGTTTTTGGTGTACCGTACACTGCGCACGTCAACAGTGGTTTCTTTAACCTTGCCGCGGATTTCTTTTAGAATATCTTCATATTTTTCTCCATCTGTGACCGGGATCAGTACCGCCCCTGTTCGAGCGCGCTTTTTCAATAACAGGAACAATAAATTGAATGAAACTATCAATAATTATTCGGCAATTATATTATTAGATCAATATTAATAACAGGAACAATAAATTGAATGAAAATATCAATAATTATTCGGAAATTATATTATTAGATCAATATTAATAACAGGAACAATAAATTGAATGAAACTATCAATAATTATTCGGCAATTATATTATTAGATCAATATTAATAACAGGAACAATAAATTGAATGAAACTATCAATAATTATTCGGCAATTATATTATTAGATCAATATTAATAACACGAACAATAAATTGAATGAAACTATCAATAATTATTCGGAAATTATATTTTTAGATCAATATTAATAACAGGAACAATAAATTGAATGAAACTATCAATAATTATTCGGCAATTATATTATTAGATCAATATTAATAACAAACAAAAGTCTAGTTCACCGACTTGCTCTTACTATTCCTATTACAGTTCTAAATGACGAATTATCTTCAACCTCCTGTTTTTTTCGATCGTGTCAAATTCTGGATATCAAGTTTCCACCGAAAATACATTTTTTGAGGTCCTCTTGGTCCGAATTTTTTTTTAATAGAAATTGGTGTCTGTATGTGTGTGGTCAGCAAACATGGAGAAATCACAAAAAGTTCAAACTTGATATTTAGTTAGCATGGGAACTGGACAATAAAATTTTTAACAAAATCAGACAACCGGAAATAACTTTTACTGAATGCAATTTTGTTTTTTGCGATTTTCTGGAAAATGGCTCCAACGATTTTCTTTAAGCTTGGAATATTAACTACACAGATATAGAGAGCTAAACGTTTGTGTAAAACATTCTGTCAGAAAAATTCGTTTAATAGAGTTTTGGGGGGAGGGATGTGGTTATGTTTTCGTCTAAAGTGACATTTAAATTTATTATAGTAGCATCTAAGTAATATTAATTACAATGAAATTGAATGCCAAATTGCGAGTTTGAAGAAAATCGCCACGGGAAATGCAACGTTACTGAACGTTTTTTAGTTTTTTGCGATTTTTTCGGTAAAGGCACCGAGGAATTTCATTAAACTTGCTACACTGACCACACAAACAGAGACCTATCAGTTTTCTTTCAATTAGTTTTCCCAGTAAATTCATTTAAGGGGGTTTCGGGGGGGGGAGTAAGGTTGTGGTTTCCTCAAAAAAGTAGTTTTTATAAAGTTTAGTTTTTTCCATTCATGTAAATTGAAAGCATATAACATCCTCAAACATTTAACTCTCCATTCTTCCTTAACAGTTCCTGAGGAAGTACACCAAAGGTGTCCGAAACGTCGAATAAACTTTTTTTTTAAATAAAAAGTTTCTTCTTTGGTCCCAGCCTACTAATTTTTTAGCTTGTTTAATTAACAACAGTCAAACATAAATATTGTTTACAGATTTTTTTTAGTTTCTTTCACGCCTAAAGAGGAAGTATTGCGATCATGTTAAGTTTTCGAAATTGAGTTTTGACCGGAAATACATATTTTGAGGTCCCCTGAGAATGTGATGTAAGCCTATCACTACCTATCACCTAACCTATCACTACCTATCACTCACTACCTGTCACTACCTATCACTACCTATCACTACTGTCACTACCTGTCACTACCTATTACTACCTATCACTTTTATTTGAAACTTTCCAGAAAAATATTGGTTAGATAGTTTTGCGGAATTTGTGACGTTAAATTTCAAATGCATGTCATGGGCGCGCTCTTAAACCTGCTTAGGTTCGTAGGGTAGTACTTGTCCCGCTGCCCCACCACCACTGTTGAGATAAATCAGCAAAATTTGTTTAAAGAGAATTTGTTATTTTACATATAACTGCATTAAGAGGAATAAGGGAAATTTGTGTGAGTGTTTCATACCAGATTTTTATTAAGTGTTTAATTGGCTTCGATATAAGTAAACTGGGGCTATATAAGCCATAAAAGATGGCACTTTGGAGGGTGGCATGATATAGCCCCTCCCCAGAACCACCCAAATGTAAATTTTTATCGGAAAAAAAGGATTCTGTGATAAGGATAGTGATAGGTTTCTGTAAACAGTTTAGTATGTCAAGTTTAAGAGGTAGCTCTCCCATCAGCTTATTTACCCGAGACGAAGATCTTCACGATTTCTTCCTCCGAAAAAGAAGGGTGAAGGCTAACCGTACTTAGACCAGAACCTCCAAGGTCCAAACGACGCGCAGGTTATTGTAAGGAGAGATGCTTTCCAGTTATTCTCACCTTTTCAGAAATGATAATTATAATCTAATATATCACCTAATTATATCACCTAATTCTGGGCACTGAGGAAGTTCAATGCCTGAAATTTGTTTCTGTTTGCACGTTGTATGATCGCTATTGCAGAAAGTATTGAGATGGTGATTTTGCAAATTTTAGAAAAAGTAATGTATGTTTGTGTTGTCTCTGTGAACTGTTTGTGTTGTCTCTGTGAACTGTTTGTGTTGTCTCTGTGAACTGTTTGTGTTGGCTCTGTGAACTGTTTGTGTTGTCTCTGTGAACTGTTTGTGTTGTCTCTGTGAACTGTTTGTGTTGGCTCTGTGAACTGTTTGTGTTGTCTCTGTAAACTGTTTGTGTTGTCTCTGTGAACTGTTTGTGTTGGCTCTGTGAACTGTTTGTGTTGTCTCTGTAAACTGTTTGTGTTGTCTCTGTGAACTGTTTGTGTTGGCTCTGTGAACTGTTTGTGTTGTCTCTGTGAACTGTTTGTGGATCACTGTGAACTGTTTGTGTTGTCTCTGTGAACTGTTTGTGTTGTCTCTGTGAACTGTGTTTGTGTTGTCTCTGACTGTTTGTGTTGTCTCTGTGAACTGTTTGTGTTTGGCTCTGTGAACTGTTTGTGTTGTCTCTGTAACTGTTGTGTTGTGAACTGTTTGTGTTGGCTCTGTGAACTGTTTGTGTTGTCTCTTAACTGTTTTGTGTGTCTCTGTGAACTGTTGTGTTGGCTCTCTGTGAACTGTTTTGTGTTTTCTCTGTGAACTGTTTGTGGATCACTGTGACTGTTTGTGTTGTCCTCTGTGAACTGTTTGTGTCGGTCTCTGTGAACTGTTTGTGTTGTCTCTGTGAACTGTTTTGTGTTGTCCTCTGTGAACTGTTTGTGTTGTCTCTGTGAACTTTTGTGTTTTCTCTGGAACTGTTTTTGTTGTCTCTGTGAACTGTTTGTGTTGTCTCTGTAACTGTTTGTTTTTTCCTCTGTAACTGTTTGTGTTGTCTCTGTAAAACTGTTTGTGTTGTCTCTGTGAACTGTTTGGGTTGGCTCTGTGAACTGTTTGTGTTGTCTCTGTGAACTGTTTGTGGATCACTGTGAACTGTTTGTGTTGTCTCTGTGAACTGTTTGTGTCGGCTCTGTGAACTGTTTGTGTTGTCTTTGTGAACTGTTTGTGTTGGCTCTGTGAACTGTTTGTGTTATTTCTATGAACTGTTTGTGGATCTCTGTGGACAACTCAACAACGAAAAATTGCAGGAAGCTCAAACTTTTTATTTTTATTTTAAGGGTCGTCAACATCTATGGCCATTGGCGCCCGGAGCCTTCTCAGTGCACTGCCGGCCTCCTCCTCTAGTGTTTTCTCGTTCAGACAACACTGTCCATCACCAGACAGTGAGTTGTAGAGTCTCCTAGGAAGAATACATCTAAGGGTAGCACAGCGGACTCGAACCCGGGTCCTCCGCGTGGAAGTTCAGTACGCTAACCACTTAGCTATAGGCTCAAACTTGAGTTCCGGACATACCACCATCACATCCTACACAAAGGTTTCCATCAAAATTAGTCACCGGAAGTGCGATCTTTATTGAATGATTTTTGCCAGTAAACTGAGCTACAGACATCTTAACAGCGCCGAAATAAAATAGAAAAACTAATCAACAAATTTGCTCGCCATCTGTATTTATAGTATCCATTTCTTTGTTCAACACTTGTATGTGCATTCTTCATCTTTTAAAACGCTTATGAAATTCTTCTACTTCGCTAATTATTTTAAATTTCTCCCAAAAAAATTTTACACAACACACTGAAACCCACTCAGACATGCGCATAATTGATCAGTCCAAAAACGATAGACGAGTTGGTGGCCTCTCCCCCCTTTCTTCCGGCTGTTCATTAGCATTATTTTAGACTTGGAGATCAGAGTGGCGATCAAATGGCAGAGACAACACAGTACAGACTGTTTTGCGAGACAGTAGCCGACCACGAAGGTCCTGTCAAAACTGTCTAGACAGACAGCCGGATAGTAATTTATCAAAATACCTCTAACTTGCCTCTATTCTGTTTTTCATTAAACAACTACAGTAGTGAAGGGGGTCCCAACTATCATACACACTAGAAGATGTCGAATTTTGTTTGCGTAATCATTAGTGCGGCCAGACAACCTTAACTCAAGAGACGTATATTTTTACGTAGCCATGAGATATGTTTGTATTCTGCATTGATAACCTTCTAAGTTTTATTGTAAACAGATATATATATAAACAAATGGCAAGGTGAGACATTGGACAATGCTGGCCAATGGGTGATAATAATATTCAATTGCAAGTTTTTGACATTCCAAAACATTTTTTAAGATAAACCTACTTTCGGTTTAAACAATAAACTAATTGTTGTAATTAACCTAGAAAATTGTTTCTAGCTCATCTGCCAAGGAAGTTTCTTAAGAAAGGCTGTTTTTTCCCTTCGCAGCTGAGGACGCCAATGCAGTTGCACAAACCAGCAAAAGAAGATATTACATCCTCAGTTCATGTACTGCTGCATATTTTAACAATTGTTTATATTCAAGAAAGTATTTCAAAAAGATTAGATATTAAAGACTTCACTACAATTTCATATATTGTAATTTTGCTTAAAATCATTGAAAGTGCGCAAGAAATAGATAATAGATTCAGGTAAAGATAATAACCTTCCGTACAACTCTTATCTTAATCACAACACAAACTTGCACACTTGATTATTCTATTATGGTTGAGTAGGTGAGAGGGGCGCTACTGCCACTCCAGCCTCCACAACGCTCGGGAAAATAAATTTTCCTGGAAAAATGTTTCAAATGAAGAGAAATGGAATCCTAGCAACCATTTTTGAGAAAATCAACGGTAAACAGAAGAAAAAATGAGTAAATTTGCATTTCCGGTTGATGAAAACCTTCGTGTGGGATTCCTTGATATTATCTAAACGGATTATCAAGTGGAGATTTTCGCGTTTTTTTAAAGCCATTTGAGGTATCTTGTACACAAACAACTCTTTCACTACAAAATAATTATCGGATGTACAGGTTTTGAAACATGTATTTGAGATTGATTGACTTGATTTCAAATATTTCTGAATGTTGTAGAGTATGTTTGATGTACTTGTGAAATAATCATAATAGAATAAAAATTCCTGTCATCACAAATATCGTCAAAAATAGTTCCAAATTTCATTAAGTAAAGAGACTAAGAGCTGCAAATCATAGAATATTTTTATAGTCAACCTATAATCATAGATGATATAAGTTGCCAACCCTGTCATTAATTTGAAACAGCTGGTTGACCATACTGGCTCAATATAAGCAGCCTTATTACTCATTCAACACATGCTCTATAGAAATCAGCACTTTGGAATAACAGCGTTCAGTGATATGATTTCTAGATTCAATGTAAATAATAGTTATGGTTGGCCGTTGTTAATTAAACAAGAAAAATTTAGTTCGCTGGGGCCAAAGAAGACATTCTTTATTTTTAAAAAACTTTATTCGACGTTTCGGACAACTTTGGTGTCCTTCCTCAGGAACTATTAAGAACGAATGGAGAGTTAAGGGTTTTGAACATTTAACCATTCGTCCTTAACTGTTCCTGAGGAAGAACACCAAAGGTGTCCGAAACGTCAAATAAACTTTTAAAAATAAAGTTTCTTCTTTGGCCCCAGCCACCTAATTTTGTGCTTGTTTGATTTCTAGTTTTTTCTCAAAAAAAATGCTGAGGTCGTTAAAAAAAACAACCTAAATTTACACTTGAATGCTTAACCAGTATTGCGTAAGTATGTGAATCGTGCGAACTTACATAATTGAGCTGACCAGTTCCAATAGTGGGCCGAACAAATGTGCCTGGTGCACTGCAAAACCAATTGAAATTTCAACTCCAATCACTTGGTGCTCTGGCACTGATGCTCGTATTCATAAAACCAGATGAATTATGATAGAAGAAATTGGTGAAAAATGTATGTATTTTTCAGGAGGAAAGGAGTGCTTCTACTTTAGGACAATGTTCGCCAATCATCACTGAACTATTGTAACTAATTAGGCGGGGAAATTCTGCTGTAGCCGCCTTACAGCCACGATCTCGCAATATCATTGTAATCTTCGTTCAGCCCCGCCCCGCAGTTATTGCGTGGCGTCAACTTTCACTGCAACAAGATAAATATGCAAAACTGGCTCACACTGCAAGAAAAAAGATGTTTACAGTCGTCATAGAAAAAAAAGTAGTACAATACTGGACCAGTGCAATCCATTTAATACACTACAGTGGCGATGTCAACTTTTTTTTTTCAAAACTTTTTTACCATTGTATACTTACATCTGTTACATGGGTAAATGAAATAAATGGTAGAAAGAAAAGCTTGAATGGTGGCACCTATTGATGTGATGGCCATTGGTCAAACCAATAGATCGCAGGGTCAGGTCCCATGCTGGAATGATCAAAGTGTAAAGATATGTTTTGTTGGAATTTATTTTGCAGTGAAATTTAGAAATTTTATATGGAATTTTATGTGTAGTTAAATTATTTACATAAAAGGGAGCCATCTTTTATTGTTATTTCCTTCCTGCAAGCATAGAGTACGCAGTTAACGACAATTGCATTATCGTGCTGCCATCTAATGGCGCCTTAAGGAACTACTGGGAACTCTGGTAAATGCCGCTTACTGGCGCTGATTTTTTTAACTAACAACAGTTGCTAAAAATTATTCACTTTTTCAACATTCCTTCATTTATAATTTTATTAAATAGCGTCTTAATATATTTGCAAGAGTTTTTAGTTTCACTTTTAGTAATAACAAATCTTAAATTATGCTAATATTTTTTGTACCAGACCACATATATTTATAAAAATCCATGAATAAAGATATGCTCTAATAAAATAACCTCCCATTTTACAGAATAAATGATCTAACTTTGTTATAGTATCATTGAAATTTAGTACAAAATAATTCATAATCTCTATGTTCTAAAAAAAATCAATATTTCAAGGAATACATTTTACATTAAAGGAATTTCACTCGGAGAAAAACTTGAAAATTTAACATTCAGTATATTTGCAAAATTAAATCAAATTACATAATATATGATCTAGTGAAGACCGAACGTTTTTAGTTACAGATGTAATTCATGCAAATAGAAGTTCAAATTTTTAATCTTGCATGACCCACTACAAATTTATCTCTAATGTTTTGCTAACCTAGCAGCATCTATGGAATTTAGTAGAAACAATATTTTCTACAATTTGTTAGAAACAAACATAATTTGTACAACAGTATTAAAATATTTGTACAAAATTTGCAGTTTTGCCTCCTTTCAATAAAATAAATTTTAAGATTTGGGTGAAATTACTCAAATATATTAATAATATTAAACTAAAATAGAAATTCTTAAACAAACGCTTCTTTTTACAATTTTAAAAATTTACCAATACATCAAATGTCAGAAAATATAATATAATTTTGCTTATATGTTCTACAACATTTTTCAAGGTTACCTATTCTTTTCAATGGCCAGCATTCCCTTTAACTTCATTTTACCTTACATTTTATTAGATTTTATATTCTTTTTAAATAGTCTGAACTTTTGTAGAAAAAATATAATATTTAACACTGGAATAAAGTTCTTTTAAAAAACTCGTTCAGTTGCCACTCCCTTGTGCTTATATCTCAAGCATGAGACATTACATCTACATACCTGAACTTTTGTGTGTAAAAGTGGCACTTTACTCTCTTGTCAAATAAATACTTCCTGTAACAGTGAATAATGTAACAATTATTCCACTAAAAACACTAGCTGAAGTTGTATTTTTAATCTCTAAAGATTAAACAAAAAGATAGTGTTGCCACCTTTCAATCAGATAAAATTTTAAAACTAGGGTAGATTGTAGATTATTGTAGGGGATTATAGCACTGCGACCTGAAAAATCTATTGTGCCCTCCGGAGTCTTCTCAGTGCACTGTCGGCCTCCAAGCTGTGTTCTCTAGCTGCAGACAACACTGCCCATCACCGGACAGTGAGTTAGAGGCTCCTACGAAGAGAAAATCTAAGAACAGAATGCTGGATTCAAACCCTGGACCTCCACGTTGCTAGTCCAGTGCGCTACCACTGAGCTAATCCCTTCCTTCTCCCTTGGCTTACGCCAATTAACTAGGGACGGAGACCCTAGTTTGTGTAGTGTGTTTGTTTTTGTCTGTAAAGTGTTGAGTGTTTGTAGCTTAAATGTATTGTGTACTGTTCTGACGAAGCGCATAGAGTACTGACTGTGGTAAGCTATTCCTCAAGTAACTGCTTGCATCAGATACCCCTTTCGGGCTAAAACTGGGGTAAAATTGTGTCGTATGTGTTTGTAAATTAAAAACAAAAAATATAATAAAAGTGAAATAAGTTTTCAAATCAAATATTATTTAACACTTCAAGATATTACATGTACAATTTGTAAAATTCAGACATTAAGATAACCTTCTATAACCTTTATCAAAATAACCTCCATTGCATAGAGAACATTGTGCTCGTGAAATTATTTTTAAATTAACATTCATACTATTTATTTAGTAGTTTTAATAATATAATAATAATAACTACGTGAGAATGAGTGTCATTACAGCTCTCATACAGTTGATCTTCGCTTGCGCTCATCTGCTCTCGAGTTTAAAAGTGGCACTTTATATTCTTGACGTTAATAAGAACTTCATTCACTCCACTGGATATATAGTGCAATTATACTTTTACGATTTCTGAAAAATATAAATTATATAAAAGAAAAAAATATTTTGTCAACAATTCCACAAATGATATTTGAAAGGTCAAATTAAATTGGATCTGCACGGTCGACCTTCCTGATGATGAAGCTGTGGTAAACTTGGCCCAAAAACCTTACTACATGTAAGTGTGTTAATATTATGTAACGGAGATTTTCTTTATTTTATTAAAAAAATATATATAACATGAGCTGTCCTGGATCAAGGTCAGTCTGTGGCTTAGGATTTCCTCTTATTTCCACCATATTATTCTTGTTGACCACAATCAGGGCCGGCTTTAAGAATCGCGGGGTCCTATTCAAATGATCTATGCGGAGCCCCCTAACAGAAAAGATTTTGTATCAATCTATAATTTAAAGTCACGTCTTCTTCTTCAAGGTATTTCCCTAATCAGGGTTCCATGGACCAAGTGACCATATATCCTTATCGTGGGCGTCGTTCGTACATAAACCTCGCGCAGCCATGATTTCTGAGACCTGAGCGATCCAACTATCTCGAGGTCTACCAGTTAGGAGCTTTTTTGGGAAGCTGTTCGTCACTCATGCGTAGGACATCTCCATACGACAATAATTTCCGTTCATTTATTCCGTCTGCTATGGTACGCATCGCGTCTGCCTTCTCCCTTATGACTGTGTAGGGAACTCTATCGAGGATTGTCGTATGTATACAACTCCTCCAAAAACTCATTTCCGTCGCATTCAATGGATTTTGCATCCTGGCTGTGACTGTCCATGTCTCGGATCCGACATATCAGACTTTCTACTAAAGAGGTGTAAATTTTATGCTTGGTTGGGATGCTTATATCACGGTTCCAAATTACAGAGTGTAAAATCCGTGTTGCAGCTCTGCCCTTAACAATTTGGTCCTTAATATCTTCGATGCAGGTACCGTCTTTACTTATAACTGAACCCAGGTACCTGACGCTAGAGCATCCCCAATAATCTCACCGTCATCCAAACAAAGGTCAGATATATGTGGTTGACCAATGGCAATGTATTCGCATTTCTCTATATTTACATCTAGGCCCCCATTTCGGACATTGCCCCATGAGTTTGCTTGCCAAGTACCTAGCATCTTCCTCGTCCTGCGCGTCAATGACCAAATCATCGGCATAGCTCAGGGAATAAATGGTGATATCGTCTACTAAAACACCCTTTTTCCACATTTCCGCATCCAGCCACTTGCAAGTAGATGTTGAACAAGATTGGAACCAGACAGCAACCTTTAACCCTTTCGTTGTTTGAAAAAAAGAGGTTACCATTCCTTGGATACTTATCCATGCTGTTGTTCCCGTATAAAGGCAACGAATCAATGCTATAAATTCTGTTCCTACCTCATTTCCAACAGAGGTTGGAATAACTTCCTTCTCGGGACAGAAAGTCCTCAAATCTATGAAGACTAAGTGAAGCTCTTTATTTTTTCTTAGGCTTTTATCTATTAGTTGGCGCTGGATGAAAATCCCATCCATATATCCTCTCCCTTGCACAAATTCGTTCTGTGTTTCGTTGATCTTAACTTCCACAATGGTCTCCAGCCAGCTTTTAACAATCCTACCGAGTGGTTTGGGAAGGCGCCCAAAACGCTAATACCGCGATAGTTATTGCAGATCTGCCAAGATCCTTTTTTATAGATGGATGTTATCCAGGACTCGTTCCATTCATCGGGGACCGCTCGTTCCACACCACTTTGTTCAATAATTTAGCGATGAATCCCCGGGCTTTTTTTCCCCTAGCATTTAAGCATTTCTAAAGGGATCCCGCCTGGTCAGGGTGATTTCTCATTTGCCAGAGACTGCACCGCCTTGTCCACCTCTTCATCTGAAAATTCCAAACTTCACATCGACTTACTCTTCGATTCAGCACCCTTCTGCATTCAGTTAGCAATTTCTTGTAATGTTCGATCCACTGATCTTCATTAATAGGGCGTACGATATTCCTGGATTTATTAGTTTTTAGTTTCTTGAGAAAGCCCCAAATATCCTTTGAACGATTATAACCCAAAGTACTCTCTAATTCCTGATATTTTTTGCTCCAGAAATCATTTTTTCTAACATTAACTTCTTTTTTCAATCTTCGATTCAGTTGTTTGTGAGCGTTCAGCTCATCTACACCTTTAGTACTTAGCCATTTCAGATAAGCTTCTTTCTCTTGCTGTACTAAGATTTCGATATCATTATCAAACCAGTCTTGTGTTCCGTTCCTTTTTTTTTATTCCCAATTCCTCACTTGCTTTATAGACATTTATACATATCCTCGCTGGAGCCATCATATTTCTCATCTATCTTGTATTCCAACCGTCTCATGTAAAGATTCTTAATACTCGGATCGGCCAATCCCGCAATTGTTATGTGGAATTTGTAATAGTTCTTTCGGCGAGATCAAAAAAACGCGATGTGACTTAAAATGTATTTCACTTTGACATAGTAGAAAATCAGTGGGAAACACACACAACTTTCTCTTACCGCAGTTTACAAAATTGTAACTGACAAATTTTATAGTTACCATAACAAACTTAATGAAACTGGTCGGTGTTTTTATGCAGAAAATCGCAAAAATTGAAAAAACTGTTCAGTAAAAACGAACTTTCGGTTAACTAATTTTCCTGAAACTTGGAATTTTGGCAATCTATTGATTTCTAATTAATTTTTTTAGGTGGTAGAATTGTATAATCAACTATGACAGCACTCTAGAGGGGAACATAACCCTTGCCCTTCACTATTAAACGACTTTACTAGCAGAAATGTTTCAAATAAAAGTTGTAATTCTTTATATTACTAGTTTAAAAATAATCGTTGGAGCCGTTTTAGAGAATATAGCAAAAAACTGAAATATACTTTTCAGTAAAGTGGCACTTTCGGTTGATCGATTTTTATGTAAAGCTTATTATCAGATCCTGGTGGCACTTTAACGAAATATTAGTTTGAACATTCGGCGATTTTTCGTTTTTGAGGTATGCTGTCTCTCTCTCTCTCACACACACACACACACACACACACCACACACACAAACACCTCTCATTGCTGAAAACCACTTTTTTGGACTCAGGGGACTTCAAAACGGATATCTCCAGTGAAAAGTCGATATCGAAAATTGTGTAATTAACTTTCTTCTTTTTTTTATAAATAAATGCAAAAAATCAAGTTTTTTTTTTGACATAATATTTACTGTTTTATAAAATTAATGTTAGTTACAGAGAAAAAATTTAGAATTTTCAAAGTAGTGCGTAAATCACTAGTGAGAAAAAGTCACTTTAGCTGGCTAATTTTAGTGGAATAATTGTAACATTATTCAACTCTCGTAAAAAAAAGTGTGTGAACAAAAATATATCTAAAAAAACAAGGGAAAATTGCAGGAACTCAAACTTGGTATTCCGTTTAGATAACTACTTCCGGCATCTGACACCAAGGTTCCGGGCAAAATCTATCAACCTCAAGTGCGATTTTACTGATTGTTTTTTAATTTTTTTACTATTTTCCATAGAGGTTTCGTAAACCATCTCCACACATAAATACCCATCACTTTTATTTCAAATATTTTTTCCGAAAAAGAAAATATTGTAGAGCTTTTCTGTGCGACCTGTCGGTTAGGTTAAAACTGAAATTTGCCTTTTCAAACTTCATTACTTAAGCGGCACTACCATATTATTAACACTCACTTATACATGATAGCCCCTACCACCTTGTTTATGACAAACCCATCTAAACGCGTATAAAATTACAATTTTAATGAAAATTTGTCCCATTAACTGTATTCATTGTAATAAGAGAAAGTGGTGTATATCACACCAGACGGAGCCCCTGAATAAATTGTGGTATTTTGGGTTTATCGCATCTTATCAAAAACTTTATTTTATCGGTTTTTCTGGTAAGGAGAAGAAGAGGGGAGAGAAAGAAATATATTGGTGAGAAGACCAAAAGGTACTTTCAGAGGTACATTGCAGGCTTGTTACTGGTATAGAACATCGTAGAAGTTATCAATGGCTCCAATTGGAGACATGGTCAAAATCGATCATATTTGCAAGGCTTTTTAAATTGTGGATGGTGATATGAATATCTATTGAACCACAGCAAACTGCTCGCAGATGGCAACACATTACCTCGGAGTGCCCTCTCCAACTGAAAGCAAAACTGGTAAGAACTGCCATCAATAAGCCTACCCTTACCTTCTCTCTCCACACACAACAGTTAATTAACGACTTCAAAAATTAATTTGTCCGTTTTAATAATTCAGTGAACATTAATAAGTTGTAGTAATTATTTTGCAATGAATACTGGCCACTTGACGTTATCTTGTTTTAACATATTAGTTTATTTAATGTCTATTTTCTGCAGCAGTTTATAATTATCTATTAGTACCTGTAATCAGTAAAGGAACAGATAGAAATAAGGTCCTCATTTCCCAATTTACTGCAGCTGCAAGGAGAAAAAACACAAACACAAAACTTGTTTATTCCTCAAATATGTATTCCTGGTTAAAACTCAATTCCGAAAATCTAACACCATCATTTCCATCAGACATTTTCCGTGGTAGCCTGCTTCATTTTGTGGTCATCGACCGGTTTCCGGCCGCTTAATTTAAAAATACACCTCAGTTAGTGTGAAACTAAGTCTCTGTACGAGTCTGTGTTGGCACACTGTCTGAAGAACGCATCCTGAAGATGGGCGAACGCCCGAAACCGGTCGATGACCACAAAATGAAGCAGGCTACCACGGAAAATGTCTCTGATGCTTTCCAGCTCTGCGGAACCAACCACCACAACAAACCATCATTTCCTTTTACAGCAATAAGAGAAAGGAATTTTGATGAATTTTAGTCATCAAGTTGGGGGGAGGGCACAATGTACTGAAAGATAGCAGAGATATACTTTAGATGAATATCAAGCCCGCTTGATTTTGTAGACTTCTCTTCAAGATCTCTTCTTAAACAGTTCTAATACTATAAGACTACATAAAAAATTCAAAATTAGGTACATTAAAATATTTGAAGCTACAGAGTTTTTTCTGTAAAGAAAAGTTATGAATTTTACAGGTTAAATTACTACTATCTGTAATGGATTGCCATGTCATATTTCCGGGTCAAATTGCTGGGACTCTAGATGTAATGGATTGCCATGACGTATTTTGGCGTGCCTCATCAGCAACGATTATAAGGCACCCCTACAATGAAGCGATACGTCACATGAAGCGTGACATTTCTCCCTAGCACAAAATTTCAGCCATAGCATCGACTGATCATTCTACCGACCATATCTGACGATATTGGAAAGAGAGTAGGGGACATTGAGTTTCACTTATAAGGGCTCTCTCATTCTCGACCATCGTTCAACAACTCTACACTAACTATCAAACAACCACTTTCACGTTACCATACTCTTCCCCAAGTTTTACAGTGTAAAGTCCTTATAGTTCTCATAACTTATATAATATACACAGTGTTCAGTAGGTGTAACTTATATCTACCGTAATTTCTCTACCCATTCCTCAAAAACATCAACTACACTCTCCAAGCAAGAAATTTGTGGTAAACGTTTGCAAATATTTAGTTCTATTGACAACACCTGATAAAGTTGGTGCGAACATTAGGTGACTAGAAGACTCTGTGGTTAACAGAAGAGACTAGCGGACACGTCAAGGTGGGTTCACACACTCACAAAAAAATGTCATCATATTACGATAATCATATTTAATGCTATTATTCACAGCTGAACACAATAACTGCAGCAGATAGAAGGGTTGTCTAACGGAAGGAGGACAACTTCATGACAATGGACCCAATTCAAGGTCGTCGATATCTCCATTCTTGAATTGTATCTCATCTTTTGTTTAATTTTTTACTTCTTTATCTTTATTCTGTGGTTTTCATTTTTTTATTTAAAAATATTCAGTTCCTCCAATTGCAATGAATGTATCTAACTCAAAGAGTTTGTAAATAAATGAGAAGTGGATGAGATTGCAATTATTAGGAAATACAAATGTACCGCTAGCAAGCAACTACAAGGGAAGAATATGGCTAGAGGAGAACCATTTATGGCCAAATCTTCCAAGGAAGAAGCAAAGAATCTGATTTATTGTATTTTGTCACTGAGAAATGAAAATTAATATCCAGGATAGCAGAGCACAGGCTACAAATATTTAATAATATTTTCAAATTATATTAAGACTGGAGGGTGCGTCATTTTAAAAGATGATTAATCGATAATTATTTTATATTTTGAAACATTATTTTCTTGATCGAATTAGTGATATAGAAAATAGTAAATATTAGCATGACTATTGAACCCCTTCAACTATTATTAAATAGTAATTTAAATTTTGACAGAAATTAGAGAGTTCGATGATTTAACAGATTGATAAACTTGATGAGTTATTTATTCCAGCTATAAGGAAATCGATATATTTCATACTATCTAATTATACACACAGGAAATACCATATATTTCAATGAATACAATGCCCGTATCCTACACATATTCTACACCATAATTTCTAGTTTGACAGTGAGAGGGTACGTTAGTTTCACAAACGATTTAACGGACATTAAAATAATTGTGAAGAGTTTCAAAGTACAACAAATCGTAGATATATGTCAATTTATTACAAAGAATTTTATTGAGTATGATGCCCATTATGCCAAGTTCGATTCTATTGAATATGTGAATATGTGGATGGGCCCACAATGCTTTATTAGGGTTTGTTAATTTAACGTACATTAAATATTGATGAAGTTCAAACTATAAAAAACCTCGAACGTATTACTTATCCAGTTAGTTACACAGAAATAATTAGATAATTGAATAAAAATAATATCCAATTTACAAACGTATTACCACGTATTTTGACTGTGAGAGCGTGAACGTTAGTTTACCAGAGGGCTTAACGGACTGTTAAATTTTGATGAAATTCAAAGTATGGAGATATTTTGGATATTACTTATCTGATTAGTTAAAAATAAGGAACTATATATTTTGATGAAAATAATGGCGTTTTCATAAATATGCAGCCACAATTTCAAGTGCGATTGTGAGAGCGTGAACGTTAGTTTACGAGAGGATTTAATGAACTGCTTGATGAAGTTCAAACTATGAAGAACCTTGGATATATTTCTCACCCAATCAGTTACACATAAAGAACTTTATATTTGTGTGCATGTAATAGCCATTATACAAATATTTATCCACTATTTCATGTGTGATTTTGAAAGGATGTCAGTAGTTTAAATGACGCTTAAAGTACTGTTAAATTTTAATGAATTTCAAATGGAAGAAAATTTGGCTATATTCGTTATCCAGTTGTGTTGTTTTTGCATTAGAGGGAACAGTATCCTAAAGAAGTCGATTGAAACATGGACGAAATGTCGGTTTCACTGACGCGGTCTCAACCCGAAGACTTGGGTGTTTAACAGAAATTAATAAATATTCAAGTGAATATAACGCATTCTACAAATATATAGCCACATTTTCTCGTTTGACTGGGAGTGCTAGGGTCAATTTTTTTTCTTCCTTATCAGTAGGTTCGACGGATTGTCATATGTGGATGATGTTATTTTGGCCTAGCCCTAAGATCACGTGAATAAAACTTTTATCCGCTAAATCTCGGAAAAGTAATTCTGGTGAAAATGTCATGTTGAGAAACGTTTACTAGAACTCTTTCTTTCACTTACTGCAGTAACAATTACAGGCAGCAAGTGCAATTATTTTGTTAATTAATAACCATAATGTACACAAAAAATTGTTCATTCATTATTTTAATTAGTAATTACGATGATGATGTTCCAACATGACATCATGCACCAGGTTCCTTAATCTTGCTCTATTACTGTAATACTCCATTACGCTTGTATAATACAATTTATGTATCATCATTATTGCGAATAAGTAATTACCTAATTTATCATAAATAAATAAAAAAATTCAGATAGATTGTATTGAAAATGATTTCCGCTCAGTTTAAGATCTGTAAAATTTCAAGGCTTCTTAATTACTGAGAGGTAATTCTAATTTTAAAAAAGAATTGTTTCTATCAATTTGATGATTATTAATGTTTGTAACAACATATATATGAAACAAAATTAAAATATCTGTTACATAAAAATATAAATAACAACGCGTAATCTTTGTATTTGTTATGGATTGTGGTTAGGGATAATTATTATAGTTGGGAATGATGCTGAGATAATATCTGGTTGAAACATTCGCACAACTTTCGTATGCCGTAATTCTCACCATCTCTCATGATTTGGTGGAGTTAAGGGAACTAGGTTTTGAGTCAAAATTCCAACTTTAAGCGAATTATTAAGTGTGAGACTTTGCTATAAGAAAAGTACGTGTAGGTAACTGCTTTATATCAGATTTATTTAATTAATTATTAATTTGAAAGCCCCATTTATTAAATGTAGACGTGTTGGTAAAGTTAGATTCGCATTAAAATCTATGAAAACTTGTATTAAATTGTAGCATTAAGAAGAATTGTAAAATGGATGTTGAAATCCGATCAGAAAATAAACTTTTTCAAATTTTCTCCTTTTCGTCAAATTTATTGCCTTCTTCAGGCTCTGTACAAAGCACATTACAAATCAAAAAGAAATCAAGAATTCTGCACAAAATAAAGATGTAGAATATAAGTATAAAATAATTATTAAAATTAAAATTTAAAAAAATATGTGGAATATAAAACTATGAATAATGAAAATATAACGTGAGAAGTGTATTACAAATTTTTTTTTTTTTTAATTTCTTGAAAACTAAATTTTAATTTGTGATATACCATCACCAAGAGTTAAGGAAATAGGACATGTGAAGGTTTATAACGGGCTAGGAGAGCGGATGGAAAAACCGCGTCTTATTGTGTGTGTTGCTCAGGAAATTCCAGGGGATTGTTATAACTGAGGGATAGGTTGTTGGTAACTGTTCTATAATTGATCTTTTAAGTTTCCGCGGTCATTTTCATGAAAAACACTTGAGTTTCCGGGTTGAGACCGCCCGGAACACTTGGTTTCCTAAAAACCGACGTTTCGCCTATGTTGCAATGAGCCTCTTCTGGGGCATTACACCTTGAAAATCAATGAGGCAAAACAGGCTTTCAAAGTGTAATGACCCTGAAAGAGGCTCATTGCAACATAGGTGAAACGTCGGTTTTTAGAAAACCATCCGGAAACTCAAGTGTTGTTCTAAAACTGATAGCACTGATATTTTTTTTAATATTTATCATTTCCAATATATTTCTTTTTTTATTATTACTGTAATTAGAGAGAATAGTGGTGTTTTCCATTTCAAATTCAGGTTTGCATTCTATGAAATGTTTGGATTGTGTTAAGTCATGTCAGTCAGTCTTTTTGTTTTGCAGTCGACAAATAAGACTGCAATAATAATTAAAAAAATATATATATTGGAAATCATATATAGATAAATCAGCTATCAGTTTTGGAACAGATACCAACAACCTACCCCTCAGTTATAACACTCTCCTGGAATTTCCTAAACAACAAACACACTAAGACACGGTTTTCCATCCGCTCTCCTACCCCGTTATAAACCTCGACACACCCCATTTCCTTAACATGATGGCATGTCACAAGTTAAACCATAGTTATCAAGAAATTGGAAAAGAAACAAATTTTTCAAGTCTGAACCCGTACTTCTGTTATATTTTCATATTTCATAGTTTTATATACCACATATTTTTTTAAATTTTAATTTTAATAGTTATTTTATATTTATTTTTTATCTATTTATTTTTTTAATATTTTTTGGAGAATTCTTTATTTCTTTTTGATTTTTAATATGCTTTATGCAGAACCTAAAGGAGGCAATAAATTTATCGAAACGCCGTAGAAAATTTGAAAAAGTTTATTTCTAACCGATCCTTAACGTGCATGTTACGAGAACAATATCAAATAGAGCGGTCGTAACGAACATCAAAACATTAGAATGTGTCTTAAGTCACTTTGTTGGTCACATTGTACAGAAGTGGTTGTTTTAATGGAAAGCTTAACGTTACTGTTCCCCTCAAATATGCATTTTCCCGGAAAAATGTTTCAAATAAAATTGATTAGGCATTTATGTGTGTAGATAGTATTCGGAATTTAGAAAATCGTTGGATCCGTTTCGTGAAAATTGCGAAAAACTGAAAAAGAATTCAGTAAAGTCGCATTTCCGGGTTGACGGTATTTGCCCGAAAACTTGGCGTCAGATACGGTGGTAATACCCAAACGAAATATCAAATTTGAGCTTCCTGCGACTTTTCGTTTTTGAGATACTTTGTTCATTACACACAGACCCTCCTCCTATCCCACACACACTTTCGCTAAAAACAATTTTATTGTACTCAGGGCACCTCAAAACATGTTCTTCCAGTGAAAACTCAATTTCAAAAATTTGACACGATCCCAATACTTCCTGTTTTACGGCGGTAAGAGAAAGTAAAAACCTGAACATTTTGGAGAGAGGTAAGATTGTCCTCTTACTTTTTGTGCGTCTGCAATACGCACATTGCTGTAATACACAGCAATGAGCTGATTTTGCTTGACACGGTTTCTTCCTGTCACTTTAGTCACGAATTTTCAATTATAATCATTAAGATGAATAATACACACATTTTCTACAACAGGTCAAGCCTGTCATTATAGTTTATAATATAAGATTACGAATTTCAGTCAAAGTAAAAAATTTAAATACAAAAAATAAAATAATAAATACTTATGGAGAATGTCAAGGGCTTAATTTATTAAAAATAAAAGAAGCGAAGGTGCATAATTTCCTTTCATTAAAAAAATTGGTTACAGCTGATTTCGGTTAAACATTAGGATTAGTTACGTGTATGATTACAAATGGTTTTCCTTTGGACCTTGGGAAATAGGCACAAGAAAATAATTATTCTTATTAAATAAATCAGCATTTCCTGGTTCAAATTAAAGTCAAGTAATGTAGTGTCTATTTTTAGCAGTGTCAGGGAAACTTTGGGTCCACCTCGCTTGATTATCTGGCCATTATTCAGGTGTTATATAGAGATGTAGGCCAGAGTTGCACTTTTAATTTTCTCATTTCCCCATATGGAAGCAGTAATTTCCAGTTACATTTTTTGTTAATTATTATAAGGATTTTTGTATTTTGTTTGTTTACTTTATGTAATTGTATTTATTAAATTGGAAATAATAATAATAATAATAATAATACAAAAAGAATTGAGAGGAGATCACCTAGTGATATTTTTGGCAGAATAGACCACTGATTTTCACGCTATTCTGCTTTTATACTATTCTCCGTTATATTTGAAATGTGTGGCTATAGAATTTTTTTTTATATGTTTTATGTTATATATTTTTTTTATCTAGTCAGGCTGGGTTGGAATATTAAATCCTTGTCTTCACTTCCACTAGGATGGCTAGAAGACTGAAAGAGCTATTTGTCTCTAAGGGTAGTCTTCTATTTTGTGAAGGATAGGTAGATAGTTAGATATTCTTTTCCCCGTGATAGCCCGTTTTCCTGCGTTCCCACCATCATCTGAATGACTTCACAAACAGTGTGATAATACAGACTTGCACAGGGCAAAATCAGTTTACAATGTTATCGCGCTGAACTTCCGCCTGAAACCGATCAATGACCACAAAATGAAGCAATCTATCACGCAAAAAAAAACTCTGTTTTCTAGCTCTGCAAATGTTACCACTTGCCCGCGTAAGCGCAGCTGATGTAGCATTTCGTAAATACTAATAGCCATTGAGGATGCATCCCGCAAAGACATCAGTGTACTTAAAGAATCCGACAAAACAATTGCTTTATTAAAGTTCTTATCCAGCGTTAATTTCAGAGCCTGGCATATTGCATACAATTCTGCATTGTATACTGAAGTATAAGGAGGTCCATGTTAGGATAATGCCCTCCGCGTAAACGGCACATCCTACACCATTATCTGTCTTGGACCCATCCGTAAAGATAGGCCGGTAGTCGTAGTAGAAGTTTAAAATTTCTAGTAATTTCTGTCGATAGACATAGGGAGGTGTCTCGTCTGTTTTATACAATGCGAAGTCTCTGCGGACGCAAGCGGGAGAGGTATTAAACCTCCACCCTTCTACTGGATAAAATTCCAATCCCTCCGCTTCCATAAGGAGCTTGCTCTCACACCGAGAGGTTGCGACGTGTTCTTTGCCGTTGAATATGATTGCATCCTTAAAACTGTTTGGTACATTACCATTTAGGTAAATTCCATTAAAATAAACAGTTAACATTTAAAGAAAACTCTCTGGGCAGTTCTTAAAAAATTCGTAGCAAATTCTGTCAGTGTCCGTTATTATTTTTTGCTCTATTCAAACCGCTACTAATTCTGTCTGTGAGAATGGAGCATCTGAAAGATCATTAGTTATATATGGTTCGGCATAGACAATACGTGAAGCTCTCACCGACGGATTCAATAAACTCTTGAAATAATCAGTCCAGACAATAGGGGAAATGCTAGTATCCAGAACATAATTTTTCTCTTTGAAATGACGCACTAGCTTCCAGAAATCTTTTACATCATTACTCTGTTTTAATTAGCAACAACACATTCAATATAATTTCTTGAAACACAAATTTTTGTATTCATTTTTTTCTAATTACCAGATAATAATTTTTAATTGTGTAGAACTCTGTTTTTCTAAAAATATTTAATGAATTGTGTAAATGTTTTCGCATTCTAAAACATTCCCAACCATACCAGCCTTGTTTAAGTATAACAGGTTTATCGGAATAAATCATATTATGTTTATGCGCAATAGTAACTATAGCTTCCGGTAACTGTTGCTAACCTCTGGCTGGCGTGTCTGTTAATATGTGATGTTTAGCTAAAATAGTGTCTATTTCTTTTACATAATTCTCTTTAATATTAACATTCCATTTCAACTTAGGAAGCAATGGCAAAATCTCGCTACACTTACTATCATCAATTGTATATTGAAGTGTAATAGGCAAATGATCAGAATGATATTGCTGACATACCTGAAAGGATTTTAGATACGGTAGTATATCAGCAGACATTGCGCAATAATCAATTACTGAGCATCCCATCGCGCCTATAAATGTAAAGTTCCCTGCCAAATCCCCTTCAGAAGGCCCATTAAGTACAGTAAAATTAAAATCTTCAAAACAGTCTAACAAAGTTTGCCATTATTATTGAGTACATCATCTTTTGACTTTCTAAGTGTTTCTATATCTGAACTAATTGTTAGAGTTTGCGGTATAGTTTGGTTATTACTAATTCTGCCATTAAAGTCGCTAATCAACACCAACTGCAGCCTGATATTCGTTAATAAAATCATACAACAATTTAAAATCTGTTGACCAGGAATTACAGTTTATGTTAGACTGGCACAATATAATGTTTTTCTGTTTAACATTTTATTTATATTAAATCAAAATTCGAGATTTTAACAAATTTAACTTTGTCTATGTTGAAGCTTTCTTTCTTAATTCCACAAATTGAGCCGCCTTTTGCCCTACCATATTTTCTATCTCTAGTTGCCGGTATAAATATTAAATCAAAATAAAAAAATATTTTTTTAAAACTAAGAAAAATTTCTTCTTCCACCATAAACATAAATAGTTCCAATAACATAAATACTTCCAATAACATAAATACTTCCAATAACATAAATACTTCCAATAACATAAATACTTCCACCATTAAAACATAAATACTTCCAATAACATAAATACTTCCAATAACATAAATACTTCCAATAACATAAATACTTCCAATAACATAAATACTTAAAACATAAATACTTCCAATAACATAAATACTTCCAATAACATAAATACTTCCAATAACATAAATACTTCCAATAACATAAATACTTCCACCACATAAACATAAATACTTCCAATAACATAAATACTTCCACCACATAAACATAAATACTTCCCCAATAACATAAATACTTCCAATAACATAAATACTTGAAATTCTTTTAAGAACTCAATAAATTCCAAATTATATAACTCACTCTTAAGTCCGGCAATATTATAAGCAACTACATTGAGATACGCTCGCCTATCTTCTGAGGTTTTATTTCCTGGATGCTGCTGACGCCGCTGAATCACTTCGGGATCGAAAAAACTCTTTAGGATTCGCCGTAGAGGTTGTATCAGTTCGCTGGCCTAGAGGTTCATTACCTTTGTTCAACGCAATTCTTTTTCTTTTCTTTCTCTCCCTATCTTCTTTATCCCCGATATCTTCTGGTCCAGCTTCTTCTTCTGCCTGGATTAGATTATCATTAAACAATTTTGAATAATGATAGAACCTTCCGTCCACCAGCAAACCATTTCTTCTCACCTTGCAAGTCTAGCCCCTTTCTATACATTCAGCTCTCTCGCCTGCAGTAATTATTTCCTCAATAATTGCATCTCCTTGTCCTAATCTTCAGAAATATATATTTTACTGCCTTTCAACTTCGTAGAATTCGCCAAAATGTTTCTTTTGACAATATTGGATAAGCAGGATAAAATCATAGGTCTATTTTTAACATCACGCCTTCCAAGTCGTTATCTTATTAGGCACTGCGGTTTAAGGGAACATCTCTATGTAATGCGGTTTACGCCAGTGGCCCATTCCTTGCAGAGTATGTGAGACAGAGCGGGAATCATTGATATTATGACAGATTGCTTGGGTTTTGTAAAGAGATTAGGTTCAGTATCTTTGGATGAAACAGGAATTCTGTGGAATAGATTAGGTTGATGTTATTTTCTGCGGTATGATGTGCAGGGGCAGAAGGGCTTCAAAGAGCCTAGGACTCAGTCTCTCGCCGCACACATATAATAATAATTTCTTGAAATGCTTCACGAATTGTTAAATCAGGTCTTGGACGTTGGAGCAAGATCCGAAACCGGTCAGAATTTCATGAAAAGAGGCATGCTACGAAGGGAAACATCCAGATATAAGGAGACTAGTGAATATGTGCAATCTATCGATAAAGATACTTATCACAAACATCGTTAAATTTCGATAAAAATATTCCAAGTAAATTTATAAATCATGACACATTGTTAATATTCAAGTATAGTAAATTAAAATTCTTAGAAAATTATAATTCGTTTTTTTCTTCTGCAAATAGATTACTCAAATACATTAAAGCAATTTTCTTGAAATGAATCATAAGTGTGAAAAATTTATCCAATAAACTGATGTTGTAAACAATATTTCTTACTTTTGTTTAAAAATGTTAACTCAACAGTTTATCTATTATAATTATCGTAAAATGTTCAATTATTCCATTCAATTTATAATAAAAAAAAAAGTTTGCAATTTTATTCACTTCTCCATTGCCTAAAAATGTGCTTTAAATACTATGGCGTTTGAGAAAATAATTTATTAAAAATCTCTTAAACAGGGAAACAATATTTTCAAAAATCTGCTGTGAAACACTCATATGACCTTCTTCTCTGTCTGTAATACAGTTCTGATGGACTTTCTTTTTTTTTATTATTATTAAATGTTTAATTCCTTCATCTCCAACCAGGTGATGGACTCGAGTTCACATTTAACTAGTGCACACTCGAGTTCACATTTAACTATTGCACACTCGAGTTCAGGTTTCCCAGAGAAGTGCAAGCGGCTGAGGTACCGGAACAAGAGTTTTTTTAAAAAAAAGCTATAATTTCGCGATAAATATTATATTTTTTCTACAACAGTGAAAGTACTTAAAAAAAAAGAAGAAGATATAAAGTGGTAAGATAACCTCTAAAAGATGTTGTCCATTGAAAAAGGAGGAGGTTCCTATCAAAAGGTGTTGGAGAACATGAAGTTAAAGTAGAATGAAATTTGATTATATTTCGCAACTTGGCAGTTGGAGGCTGTTTCATTGCCTCTAATCCCCACATGTCCCGGCACCCATTCCAGCCGAATACTCTATTTACTAATGAACTACATTTTTGTGTTCTGGGTACATCTAAACCAGTATTTCCGGTGAAAACTCTATTTCGATAAATGTGACCGACTACAATACTTCTATTGCTGCACTAAGAGAAACTAAAAATAGATAGATTTAGCCTTTACTATTTCAATTAACAAATTATTCATTTCAAAGCATGAAGCACTACTCTTTTTAACCAATTAGCTGTGTTGACCTCTTTTAAAGGTGTTTACCTAAATTGTGTCACAAAAATGAAGCAATCACTAGATTAGGTGAACAAAGAGTATGTGCAGCTGCTATAATATTGAATTAGATTGTAAACCAACGGCTGCGATATTATTTTGGAAAATCTATGAATTTTATCACTCACATTGTATTTATTGACTAAACTTATATAGTGGTTTTGTGGTTGGATCCGCAGGGCTGAAGTGTATAAAGTGATTTTGCTCTGTGCAAGTCCGTGTTATCGCACTGTTTTAACAAAACATCCTTATGAAGGCCGAACGCCTGAAACCGGTTGATGACCACAGAATAAGACAGGCTATCCGGAAAATATCTCTGATAATAGTTTGCATATGAAAGAAAAGGACGAGAAAAATCAAATTATTAGAAAAGCGATAAGTTAGAAATTTAATCTGCTCTTGCGGACTGATATTGAGTAATACATCATGCAATACTTAATGGCAATTTGCAAATTGAGCACCAATGAATTTAATTCATGTGAAATATTGTTTTTGTAACAATGTGAACGTCTTCATGTAGGATTACTTTGTGAAGATGTGCTTGTTATCGGGTAAAAGATCTCCAATTAGATGTATTACAGCTTTGCAAATATTTCGTTCGATTTATTTTATACATCTTTGTCTCTAAATATTTTAAAATTCTCGAAATGTATGAATATATTTTAGTTTTCACTAACAATTTTAATTGAAACAGCAAAGGGTTACTTTTTACCCATAAGTATACAGGCCATACACAGTTAACTGGTTCTTAGCACACACCCTTTAAAGCATTTTAATGCATTATATCTTCTTAAATAATTTGCCCACAAAAATGACCCCATTGCAAATTCTAACCATAATGGTTATGTTTTTTTGTTTTCTGTTTATAACTGAAATCTTGAAGTATAACCTACAGGTGAGCGATTGTATTTCTATTATGATCCTTGGGTAGCCAAGGTCATGCGGACAGTAGAACAATGTTGACAACAACAATGGACCTACAAGTTTATTAATATCACATCATCTTGGAGGTAATTAATTATTTGATTTAATGAAATTTAATTTAGTCAACAAGAAAGTATTTATCTCGGAATGTTAACAACTTTGTTTTCTTCATATTCTCCTCATGCAATTAGAGCAAGTACGGCTATTTCCGTTCGGACTTTTCACCGGAAATAAAAATCCTTTGACATCTTTTGATTAAGAAAAACTTTAAAATAGATATATTCCATTAAAATTAAATTCAAAAAAGAAAAGATCGCAGGAAAAGTTAATTACTGATTTATTCTCTCTAGGTTTCTTCTGAAGATCTGCCTTCGGAAGGTTTGGGTTACAAAAAAAAAAAATCATTCAACTGGAAATGCTGTGTGTCCTCATTTTTTACTTCCTTTTAGTTCTGCGGAAGTGTTGCGAGTTCGTTTCAAATTTTCGAAATTGTGGTTTTCCCGGAAATGAGTGAGAGGTTCCCTGAGTATAAAAAGCAAATTCAGCGCTCAATCATCGCCTTTGTGAAGCTCAAAACTTGATATGCTCGTTTACATATCTTGACTCGAATCCATCCATCCCTCTATCAAATCCATAAACCGGGAATGTGACTTACTGAATGTTTTTTTATTCGATTTCGTGGTTTCTCGAAAACAGCTTCTGAATGGATTTTCTGCCTTCGCTGGATGACTTCTCCAATCCACACCCATTATTAAATTTCATTTTATCAACATATTTATGTGTTGAAATGTATTTTTTGCAGTTGTAAATACCAAAATGAAAGTGGAAAACAAAATTGTGCAGAGATTAATAAATTTGTTCGGAACTTTGAGTGTTATAGTAAAAGAAAGGTTTAATTTATGATCGAATATTGATATCCTACGAAAGTTGTGAACAATATAATCAGTAGTTCATTTCCCAAATTACTTTTTCCTACATATTTTAGTACATATGTTTTAAGACTTATGTCTAAAGAAAGTAATATACTTATGTTTTAAGAAAGTAATATTTCTTAAAAGGATCGATACATGAAAAGTAATAATGATTACATATGTTAATGTTTCTATGTATATGACTACTAAAGGAAATCATCTACCCTTCAAGCCTGTATGTAAAAAGAAGGTGAAATTGTAAGAGAATAGCAATGTGTAAAACGACAAACATGGCAAACAACTAATTGATAGTGGACTCTCTGATTCATTTATTCCCTATGATATTGTGATGTAACTGGTAGTGTGGTTGATATCAACACTTGGTGATGATATGTCACAGGTTATACTAGATTAATATTACTTCTGGAATTCTAACTAAAAAATTTTTACCCTGAAGAAGGCAATAAATTTGCCGAAACGTCGGTAGAAATTTAAAAAAGAGTTCTTTTGTATGATCGAACCTCAAAATCCATTTTCAACATTGAATACAACGGACGTAACGAACACCAAAAACATTTTTTTAAATATATTTATTTTCTGCTTCTTGCTTCCATCACAATATCTAATACCAAATTTAGTAATTATTAGTTCGGTCACTGAAAATGGCTGTTTCATGAAGTTAGTTTTTCACATTGCTTCCGAATTTCTACATATCATCAGCATCACAAATTTATTATTACAATAGGGCTGGAAAATCCTCTTAATCTAGATTTTAGGTGGTGGCACGCCGCCGCCGTTCAGTTTTGGGCCTCTATACCTAGGTGACAACACGCCGCCGCCGGACAGTTCTGGACCTCTATACTTAGGTATCTCACATAATCTCTCACAAACGAAAAGTCGCAGAAAGCACAAAGTAATATTCCGTTTAGCTACTACCACCGCGTCAGTTACGAACATTTCGGGCAAAATCCATCAGCCACAAGTGCGACTTTACTGAATGGTTTTTTTTTTTTTTTTTAATTTTTTTAAACTTGGTATACAATCTAAATACATTGAGACCTATCGCTTTTATTTATAATGGGAAACATTTTTCCATTTGAAAAAATTTATTGTTTGGGTGTTTGGGGGAACGGAAGTTTTCCTCTAAAGTACCACTTCAGTGTAATACAAACGTAGCAGTGTACAAACCTACCTACATTATTTTACAAGTATTGATAAAATGCCAAATTTGAAGAAAATCGGTTAACCAAAGCTCGATTTTACAGAATAGGTTTTTGAGTTTTTGAAATTTTCTTGAAAACAGTTACCACAATTTCCCTTACACTTGGAATGCTTGCCTGCAGTGATAGAAACGTATCAATTTTATTTGAAATATTTTTCTAAAAACAATGTTTTTAGAGGGTATTGGGGGTTTGTCAGTTAGTTTAAATTTGCACAAGCCCTCTCCAAAAGCAGCCCCAAATGAATTTTCCCAGAGAAATGTTGCAAATAAAAGTTGTACGTCTTAACATATGTAGTTGTTATACCAAATTTAAAGAAAACCGTTTGAAGCCATTTTCGAGAAAATTTCAAAGGAAAAGTCTATTCAGTAAAGTGGTATTTCCGGATGAGAAATTTTGACAGCTAAGTTCCTGTTGGATTCTATGGTGATACCCACACAGAACATCTTACAGCAGGAAATGAGGGTAAATAAGAAAAAACAAATACAAATTTTCCAGTAAATTATGTGAAAAAATGTTTGGAAATATTTGTGCCTTCGGCGATTACACGTACAAGATGAAAAAAAAAAAGAACAAAAATCTTGGTTGCCCCCCCACTGTGTTGGTTTACATTATTAAACAATAGACTTTGATCTTATAAAGAAAACAATAAAAAAACAACAATAGCAACAAACATTTTCCGTACAATGTAGTGAACCGTGAACGTTTAACCGTGATCACGTATAATTGTCTCACTCTATCATTTTTTTCCTTTCTATTAGTAGTAAGTAATTTGGTATTTACTGAATGTGTGTGTGGCCATTATGATTGGGCAAAGTCCAAGGTAGTCTGCAGATGGTCGGTGGAGTGTGCCGGCGGTGTAGCTATACGGTGGGAGGGGGCAGAGCTGTCAGTGGAGAAAACTGTTGATCGACACCAATACGGTAACACTCTGGTGAAGCCTGAGGGGCCAGCTCGCTCGATCCCGCAGACATACAATATAATGTTCAATACTCACCCTGTTTCGTATTAATACCAGTTTTGCTTATCTACAAATCAGCTGCTTTGCTCCGTGTGTTCTCATTTCCGGCGCTGTAGTTCTCGTTTTCATTAGAAGAAAATAAAAAAAAAAACATACACGTGAGTATTTTATTCACTTGTTTATTATTATTTTTTATTAAGAACAATTATTAAATATACAAGTAATTTCTGCTGTATACCTCATCAAATTCAGATTCTTCTACCTGCGTAAAATAATACGTCTAACAAATTGAAGCTTCAAGGTGTACTTTGTTCACATTTATAGAGTCCAAAACATATTTGTAGATAACAAGATGTTTTATTTATTTTTAAATTTCATTTAATTTGCTATGTACACTGATAGTATTGTATGACTACAATAACAAAGGATAGATGAGTTTAATTAACCAAGAGTGTAGAGTTTTTAAATGACAAACTGTGTAACTAAATCCAATACGTACTATTTTTCTTAATACAAAATCTAGGAACTATCTTACAATTTTTTTTATTACAATTTACAACTGTAAAAGATTCGCAGAATCTTTTTAATTAATCTTATCACAAAATAATATTACTTCTTGCCTAATTATGTATTACCAATGAAGGAAAAGTAGTGTTTAAAAATTATTCTATGATGTTCATGTATGCATATGTACAGCATAACACCATCACAATTGTTATTCTGTTTAGATAAGACCTGCGGGATCTGACAAAGTTTTCGTAATTCCTTAACCGGAAGTAACTACTTTATGCAATTTTGTCGTTTTACTTTTTTTGTGGCGATATTCTCGGCTCCAACAATTTCTTTAAATTGTGAGTGATGACGTTAAGGCTTTTCTTCTCAAAAATTTCTCAATTAAAGGTGATATCTTTATATATGTGCACAACTGGATTGCATTCCAAGTTTAAATAAAATGGAGCCATTTCAAAAAAAAAAATCCCTAATAGTCCAACTTATTATTGTACAGTTGCATTTCCGGTAAGGAATTTTCCTTCAAATCTAGCAGGGCAGTTAGTATAGCTCAATATTACTATATAACTTAATATTGCATTACACTCTCAGAAAATCCTTGGAGTCAAAAAAAAAATCGTGATAACTGAAAAAAAGTATTCAATACAAGTTTATCATTTTTAGGATTTTATTATTCGCACCAGATGCAACTGCGGTATCAAAACGAATATAAAGTTTTGTGCTTCATACGATTTTTCGTTTCTAGGCTATTGTGTTCGCAGATGAAACAATTTTTTTTTACGACTCAACAGCTCTCAAAACATATATTTTCCGATGAAAACTTAACTTCGGAAAATTTGACACTGTTCCAGCATACTTCTTGGCTTGGAAAAATTACACACGCTTCCATCTTGCTTCTTCTCTTACAGCAACTTACAACATTGTAATATTTGTAAATTTTCCGCGCAATAGTTCGTTATAAATGGGTAGAATTTCCCAGGTTAAGGAAACTGAGCAGACCATTTTCTTTTTTGGATGAATTGTCAATGTACATATTTCTAATGCAACCAATTATGGTGCTGTTAACTCACTGCAGCGGGAAAATGGACTAGCCACTTCTTTGCCAGCCGGCGGTTATCCCAGACTACTTTACTTAGCACTTCACACGTTCACCAATTACAGAGAACACGGAGCATCTGCACAGGTAGCTGATGTAGGCAAAAAACGACTTGGGTTTAGTGGTCTCCCATATTGCGCAAATTCTAGCTTGTTACCAACAACACATTCACTAACATTGACACACTGTACCGGTCTTTACAGACAACTACATTTTGTTTAGACAAACAGATTATCACCAAAGGAAGCCATAATAGATCTTTCAGACTGCCACTGACTTCTAGAAATATGCAACAGTGCTATATGTTTTCGAAAAGTGATTGGAATATGAAATAGCTTATAACAGCAAAATAACTATAAAAGAAACTATAAAAATACATAAATTATAAAATCATCGTGAATAACTATAACATTTACCACCTATCAATATATTGATGTGTAATAATATTAATGGGCACCACAGGATTATTGTTTCTAGGAAGTTAAAAAAAAACACAAGGTTGTAAGTGACAATGGACATTGTTTCTTCAATGGACGCTTTCGATTTTCTTCACTCGGATCGCATCAAACTTTAATTATAAAGAAATTAATAAAAAAAAAAAAAAAAGGCTGAAAAATCTAAATAATAAGAAAAACTTTTTTATTTCTAAATAGTTTGGCAAATATACCTTTTTTAAATTTATTTAAGAAGATTAATAAATAATATTCTGTTCACGATAAATGTGTTAATTTCATCATTCATTACTCAATTTTCATGTTTACTTTCTGTAGCGGCTTAAAAGGAACTACGGCGATCAAAATATCTCACAGAGATCTTATATACGTTGTGAGGACCTTTAGCCTCTGGTTTTGACACTTGTTTTTCTCCATTCAGGTATTACTAGGGGATGCATCACTAAGGTCCCATTGAAATTCATCACGAGAAATATTTCTTTACTGTTTTTCCCCTAGTTTTCACCAAGCTTACTTTCCCTTACTGCTAGTAAGAGGAAGTACTGCGGCCGCGTCAAATTTCTGATATTGTGTTTTCACCGGAAATTTGAGGTCCTCAAAGTCCAAAAAGGTGGTTTTTAGAAATTAGTCTGTGTGTGTATGTGTGTGCGGCCAGCATAACTGAAATAGTGGAAATCGCAATAACTAACACTTGATATTTAGTTTAAGTTCCACCAAGCGACCTGACAATAAGGTTTTGGTCAAAGTCGGCCAATCGGAAAACACTTTACTGAATGTTTTTTTTTTAGCTTTTGAGACTCCAACTATTTCATTTAACTGAGTGTAACAACTACACATACAGAGTGTTACAACTTTTATTTCATTCATCCGGGAAAATTCATTTAAAAGGGGGGTTTTGACAGGGAACGGGGTTATGCTTTCCTCCAAAGTGTTGTTTTAATTTACTGTACGATTCTATCATCATACAATATTAATCAGAATTAAATATGTTGCCAAAATTCAAAGTTTGAAGAAAATCGGTTGACCGGAAATGCGTTTGTTGAAAACGGTTTATTTTTATCTGTTTAACTGGCATTTTAGACCCTAACTCTAAACTGTCATTTCTAGTTTTGCTGGAGTCGAATATTTAGAACTGAACATGTCCAAGTGTAGTGTGATTTCCTTCACTAGGCAGTGTACTCCTATAACTTAGAATTATATTCTGAATGGTTCTGCACTTTGAAAGGTATCATCTGTGAAAGAATTGGTAGTAACCTTGAACACTAAAGTGGATTTCGTTGATCATATCAACTAGGCAAAAATCAAATAGTTTCAAATGCTTGGATTTGTCTTCAGAAATACGAGGAACGTTTCTGACAGTCGTTCTTATGTTACTCTGTATAAATCCCTCGTAAGACCCCATCTTGAATATGGTTCAATAATTTGGAGACCATTTTGCAAGGAACATAGGGCTACTATTGAGTCTATTAGGGAAGCAAGTTCCTTGGGTGACTGGCTTTTCGTTTAAAGATTCCTTAAGAAAACATTATCTTTTCTCTTTTTCAGCTATCTCTCAATATTGCTCCTCTGTCAGCCAGGAGAGACTGTTATGATCTCTCTTTCCTATGTAAACCTCTCCATTCTCAAATAGACAGTCCTCACCTTCTTTCTTAAATCTCTTTAAATATCCCTTCTCATTCTACAAGGATTTCTTTTCCTTTGAATATACTTTACTGCAAGTTTATATTCCATTCCCCTATTTATCGGATGATTCGGGCAGCAAACCAGATTGACTTGGATATATTTAATATGGACATTCCAGAATTTGTTAATAAAGTTAAAAGTGTATTATACTCTTGAATAATTAGATATTAGACAATAAGTACATTTTAATTAGAATACTATCTAACCTATTATTTGTTTTTATATAGTTTGAATGTGTTTTGTTTTATAGTTTATATTTTGAAAAGCTTTGGTGTTTTTTATATATTTTTAAGATTAAACTTGTAAACTGGATCACTAAAAAAAAAAAATTTAGTGGCTTTAATTTCAAATTTTATATGTAGCTGATACTACAGTGCTGTTAGAGCGGTTTACTGGACAATGATATAATCATCAGTTCTCTAGCCGCCAAGATTAGTAGGTTGGTACTTATCCCCCATCAAAATATTTGCCAAGATTAGTAGTTGGTACTCAGCCCCCCCCACATAAATATTTGCCAAGATTAGTAGTTGGTACTCAGTCCCCCCCCCACATAAATATTTGCCGGAAGAGTAGTAGGTTGGTACCAGTCCCCCCCCCACATAAATATTGGCCAAGATTAGTATTGTACTCAGCCCCCCCACATCAAATATTTGCCAAGATTTGAGTATGTTGTACTCAGCCCCCCCACCTAAATATTGTGCCAAGATTTAGTATGTTTGGTACTCACCCCCCCCCCACCATAAATTTTGCAGATTGTAGTTGGTACTCAGTCCCCCCCACCCGCCACTCAATATTTAAATTTTTGCATTTAAAGAAAATTTGCCATTTTGTTAATGATTGTATTAAAAGAAGTAAGAGAATGCCGTGTGAGTGATAACTGTGCAATTAATGTTGTAACGCAATCTGTATACACCGCCATTCCGTCCCATTGCAAAGGGCTTCTTCAGGGTCGTGACAACCCTGAATGCTAACCTCCGTGAATGACACGACCCTGAAGAAGGTCATTGTAATGTGGAAAAACTTCAGTTTATAGCCGACCATTGACACAGTCTCAACCCGGAAACCTATGAATCTTATGAATGAAGTTCATGAGAAAGACCGTGAAAACTTAAAAGATCAAGGTCAAATAAATTGTTATGTTAGAACCATTAACAAAATTCAGCTTTTCTTTTTGCTTAGGAGTGCTGCAGCGCCGCAGTGCATTAGAGTCTGTCTGTAGGTTCGCTAAACCCAAATGAGTTACCCACATCAACACCATCGAGGCCCAATATGTACTGTATGAATGTTGTTGGTTTCAGTAAGCTGGCAATATCCGTAAGAACGTCAATATCCCTGAAAAAACGGTAAGTCCACTTTCTCCTTCGAAGCTCCCCCACCTTAAGTTTGAAGAAGATTTGTCGGATATTAATGGCACCAGAAAGATAAAATCATGAAAAACATCAGAATTTTTTGCTCGAGTGCAACTCGAGCGCCATCAAGGATTTACAGCTAAATTTACTAGAATTCTCTCTAGTAAACTTTATTTATGTATTTTTTTTAATTTATCCTAAAATAGAATCTTATTATTTCAATTAACAACATCGTCCAGATAAACATCAAATCTTCGGCTTTAATTATTATTTAATAGCATCATCCTTAAAGGATTATATAATAACTATATGTAGATATATTTGAGATTTCTAATTAGAGGTCTAATTAAAAAGAAATACGAAAATAATTATTAGCGGTAATCATCATTACCAATCAGCTATCAAGGAGTTACCAACTTACAATGATTTGTATGGAAACCTTGATTCCTTTTTCGCATGTCAGTTATCAGCCAAAAATATCTTCTATAATTCCATTAACGCAGAAAATTGTGCACATGCAGCTGTAAATTTGCCCCAATTCAGACGTCTCTCTCTCTCTCTCTCTCTCTCTCTCCCCTTCTTATATGTTATCATTATATCATCAGTTCTTAGTTTTATTTCTTTGGCATGAAATTTTGTCCATATAAGGAGTTGATCTATTGTATGACTCCGAATTTCACTTCAAGGAGACCAAGGAGATTGAAATCAAGATCTACTTATTCCTAGAAGTGCCGCTTCCGGCATCCAACTAGTTCCGCATGTTCGGCGATCGTTAGTGCTCAAGAAATACTGTTGATTATTTCTGATTTAGTAGTTCCATGCGATACTTAATGTAAGGAACCTTCTGCCAGTACCTTCCATCTTACCACACCTAAATCCCGATTAACTCTGGTTAAAGTTCTTGTATGAAAAAAGCAAGAGTGAAGAAATAAGCTTCATTTTACGTTAGTAGAAAATTAGTAGAAAGAAACAAAAAAAATGTTTCAATTACACAATACTTTTAATTAATTAATAATTTTACATGTTCACATAACATAGAAACAAAAGCTTGAATAATAAGTTCTGTTTACCTAACATCGTTTAAATTTCGTTTACAACAACAAAGATACAAAAATTTCACATATGCAAGAAAAAACAGCAGTAAAATTTTTCAAAAAATCAAGTCTCCCACTTTTGATAATAGAGCGCTGCGCTTGCTCAAAATTCGTTCCACCTCTGGCTAGTAGAGTGCTCCCTTTTAGCAGAATATCATCCAGTTCTCCTTACTCCTGACAAAGCAGTTAACCCGCCGTAGTCACCCTGACATTGCAATAGAGTTTGTGCTTAGACTTTCCAAGTGTAAGGTATCTCTGCTAGGTTAAGCCACCTTGTACGCGACAGCTTTTTTCGTCCGGATGACCTGGTTATTATGCAACATGGACCATCATATGTAATAGCCATTCCAATAGACACCAATCCAATGGATTTGTCTAATAGTTTGAAGATGAATCTGGGAAGCTTTCACAACCAAGATTGTATGCAGTTCGATAAATAAATACAAAATCTGGTGTAGAACGACTAGTAATTGCTGGACTTCCTGATGGCTATTGTTTTCTTGCTGTTTGTAACTTTTACTAAATATTTAGTAGACTGGACTGAAATAGGAGGAGCTTAAAGTCTCAACTTTCCACAATTCTCCAAAAATTAACCCCCCACCCCCAAAAAATATATTAATTAAAAGTAATAAGATTTTGTATGAATATTAAGTGATTAATAAGATACAATGTTCTTAATTGATAATTTTTTTTACAAATTTGGAATTTTTACTGAGATGTTTTCTTCAGTATCGCTGAGGTGACGGGAACTTACTGGTATCATTTAATACCACCTTGTTTTAAATTGGTTTTCGAATCTTCAGTCCTTAAAATTATAAAAGATGTTTATACGGCAATGGCCAGAGGAGTTTCAAAGAAAAAAGACTTCTTTGTTGCTCTAGGTTTCGGGTATAGGTGCCCTTCTTCAGGAGCTCTTTAGGGTAGAACGTTGAGAACGTTGAGACTGAAAAAACGATGATTATTTTTTTTTTCAATTTCAACGTTCTCTCCTCCCCTTCCCTAACGAGCTTCTGAAGAAGGGCACCAATAGTACCCGAAACATAGAGCAACGAAGAAGTTTTTTCTTTAATAACTCCTCTGGCTATTGCCGTATAAACACATCTTATCACTTTTTTCACTCCGAGTAGCAGGAAATATTTCGATATTGTCAAATTTTTGAAAACGGAGTTTTCACCGGAAATAGTGTACGAGTTTTCACCGGAGTTCTCCGTGTTTTTATCGAATGGCCTGTTCGTGTGTGTGAGAGAAAGACAGTGAGTACAAAATATCTCAAAATCTCCGAAAATCGAAGCTCAAACTTCTTATTACTTTATTCCTACCACCATCATTTGCAACATGAAAAATTTTCTGGAAAAATTGACTTTAGTTATTTCTGCGAAATTTTAAATATGGGTTTGGGTGAATGTTGTTGGTGCTCCCTTCTAGACTACCATGTGATCATTCACTACCTGCCTGGGTAGGTGCTTGTACCCTCACCCCTCTGTATTCATGTTAGGCAATGAGTAAAATTTGTCTTTTTTAGGATTTAATTGTATTAACAGGACTAAGAGAAACAGGACTGTTTCTCACCTGAATTGTTGAGATGCACTCAAGACACCTTAAAATTGTACTTCCGATGAGAATATAGTTTCAAAACTTTGATAAAACCAGTCTACTTCCTTCTATAGCAATTTTTGTTTTAATTTAAGTCGAATCAACATCTATGGCCATTGGGCCCCGAGCCTTCTCAGTGCACTCCCGGCTTCTGGAAGTGTTCTCTCGTTACAGACACACTATCCATCCCCTGTCAGTGAGCTGTAGAGACTTCTTACATGATAGGTGATTAGACTTTATTGAAATGGTTCAATGGTTAGTTGGGATCTAACATTATCCACCGCACCATCAATTTTCCTATAAAAAAGTTAATTGAACTATAAAGTATGTGGAGGGAGTTTATAAAGTTTGTTTGGCGCCGATTTAAAAAAAAAAATGTATAATACCAAAAAACCATAGTGCCTCTACTTTCTTAAGCAGGACTCACTCTCTAGAATAGAACAGAAGCTGGTATTTCCAAACCATTTGATAAGAATTTTGAACTAAATCTTCCTGACCATTTCCTAGTTAAATCCTGATAGTTTCCTTAAGAGAAAGTAAAAATGATTGTTACAAGACATATCGTTAAAACGTTTATAATGTCCACATTTAAGGATAAACTTTGTATTTATCTACAGAACATATATTGCACTTAATAGAGACATCTGAAAAGAAATGAGAAGGAAATCCAATTGAATTTTAAAGTGTGGATTTTCTGTAATAAATTTACATAATTTCCATTTTGAAATAAAATAACCCAAATATAATGAACCATTATCTGCCCCCATTAAACAAATGATTGCTAGGAATATATTTTTCTGAAATCGCTTAATTAATTTCAATAAAAATAATTTCTGTAATAAAAAATAATTTCAATTATTTCAATAAGTCAAAGTATTTAAAGTTGTGAACAGATATAAAATATTTAGAGCAGAATGCAATAAACTTATTCCTAATAATAGAATTAAATTTAGCCAAGCTCATCTGCCAAGAATTAACGTGACTTTGACAGTACAGGCTAATTAGCGAAGCACTTGCCACTTTGTGCCAGATTGGAGATGGCTTAAAAATTTTGTTTTTAATTTTCCTTAACAAAACAAGTCCTTGAATATTTATGTAAAATAATTGAAATTAAAAATATTTCTTAACTTTAAAAGAAATATTCCATACTATTATTTGTTGTGGTGGTTGGTTCCGCACGGAAAATGTCTCTGATGCTATTAATTATTCTATGCACACCAAACTTCAAACATTTTCTATTGTATTACCATTAATTTGATTTAAATTCGCTCTGAATATTTAATTTACTTCTTACAAGTGAATAACTGCAGAAATTATCAGAACATCGACACTATCAGTAACAAAACTTCAGTTCTCTCGTCGGCTGTTAAACTGTCCTTCCTTTTAGCCAAAAAAAATAAGAGAAAGTAAAAAAAATTCTATGTCTTAGAGAAAATAATTAAAAACTATCTTCTTCTTCTTTTATGGGCACTACAGACCGAGACGGTCCATGGCCTGCTCTATGCGGGTAGACCATTCAACCCTATCATTCACCAGGTGGGCCCTCAAACCTATCTTTCTCATATCCGCCCTCACCTTGTCCACCCACCTGGTCTTCGGACGTCCCCGAGGGCGAGAGCCGTGCCACTTTCCTTTTAGCACCTTTGTTGCTATCCTTTCCTCGGACATCCGGCATATATGCCCATACCATTTCAGCCGCTGGGCCTTCACAAATGCGGTGATGCTTGGCTCCCCATACAGGGCGTACACCTCTTGATTTGGCCTTCTTTTCCAGCTCTGGTTTTCCCTTTTCGGCCCAAAGATCCGTCTTAGGACTCGCCTCTCGAACCTGTCAATCCTCTCACAAGCTGCCTTATTCAGTGTCCATGTTTCGCTTGCGTAGGTCACGACAGGCCTTATCAAGGTCTTATACATCTGGATCTTTGTTCCTCGGTTGACCAGGCTGCTCCTCATTATTTTATATAGACCGTAGTACGCTCTGTTTCCCGCTGCTATCCTTCTTCTGACTTCTTCTTTTTCGTCGGCTATGTCCGAAATGATAGAGCCCAGGTAGGGGAAGTTGGAGACAACCTCGAACTCGTAATCCCCAAAGACGTAATACGTCGCGGGATGCACCAGAGGCTTCCTCCTAGCCACCAGCACTTTCGTCTTTCTCTCATTAACGCGGAGCCCGACGCGCTTGGCTTCTCGCTCCAGCGTGACGAAGATACTTTTTACGGCTGCCAGGTATCTACCAATGATTACCACATCATCCGCATACGCCATGATCTGGGAGGTGCGATCAATCAGCGTGCCATTGAGGTCCATCTCAAGAGTCTTGCATACCTTGTGCAGCAGACAGTTAAACAGGAGGGGCGACATCGGATCTCCTTGCCTGAGCCCGTTTCCGATATCGAAAGCGTCCGAAAGAGTCCCGCTGGAGATAACTAGTCCTCTAGAACCTCGCAGTGTCATTTCAGTAAGCCTTATTAGTTTTGGCGGGATTAGTATGTCTTTCAGAGCTTGTACGAGTCCGTTCCTAAATACGGTATCATACGCGGCCTTAAAATCCACAAACAACATCCAGACAGTCATGCCATGTTCTCTCATTTTTTCCTGGACTTGCCTTAAAGCAAATATCTGGTCGATTGTGGACCTCTCTCTTCTGAAACCTCCTTGATAATCTGCCAACCTTCTTTCAACATACGGGACCAATTAAAAACTATAAGGCTTAACAATTGACCTGATTATCCCTTGTGTAAAAAAGGTATTCTCGAATTTATATGTTATTAAATATAGACATTGTTGTATTAACGTATAATGTCTCTGATGGTTTCCAGCTCTGCAGACCCAACCTCCATAACAATTTTTCTGATATCCTTTCTGCGATCACCAAAGAGATTCATGCTTTATTTTGAGGTTTGGGCGTTCGGCCATCATTAGGATGTCTTGATAAACACAGACTTGCACAGAACAAAATCAGTTTACACACTCTTTTGTCTGTGTATCATACATCAGTTATTAAAAAATAATTGAGAAAATTGAGAACAAAAGAAAGCGAGAGTAGAATATAAAAATAATTTAATTCAAGGAAAACCTACTTCCCAGTGCGCAACGAATTCCTGAAAAAAAAAAATCCGGAAAAATGGTTCAAATGAACCATCAGTAATGGATCTTAATTTATTTAGAAATTAAAAGAAAAAAATCTTTGTGCGCTTTCTAAGAAAATTATAAAAAGAAAAAACTGAAAAAACCAATTCAATGCTTTAAAACGGTACTTCCGGTTTATCGACTTTTCACCAAAAACGTCATGCTTGTACCCCAGGCAGAGCCTAATACCCTTGAAGGTCATTTCAAATATGTAGTCAATCGTCTAGTAGAAGAAGAGGAACTAAACATTTAAGTAAATATATTCACTGTGAAAAGTGAAGTAAGACAAAATCATATGAATGTTTCACACTAGATATTTTCATATTCAAGGAGGCTAAAAATATCTGGTGCAAACTTTATGACGATATTTTGACAAGTGTAATTTTTGTATAGCAATAAGAGCAAGTAATTGTATATTCCCAGCTATCTAGAAATTTATTAAATTATTGCAGATTTCATATTATTGTTTAGCTAATCTTCTTTGATGTAACATTAAAAAAAAAAATAAATTATTAACTCCATGAATCATCATCCAAGGATTTATGGAAAAGTAAACGAATACTGATTAAAATCTACTAAAACCTCCTATATGTTTAATTAGGTATAATAATCGTATTTGTTAAAATCATTTAACCGTAACTAGTTACCATAATTTGAAATAGTTACGAAATAAATGTTTACTATATTATTTTTTTGTTAAAAATAATAATAAAATAAACAAAGTTATGAAACCGTTTCCGCTCTTTCAATGTGAAGGTCTTGCAGTGAAGAAAATGCACTATTGGCGTTGGATTTATTAAAATGGTGGAAGTTAATAGTTCAAATTTGTGGATTCAGAGTTCGCTGAATGCCTTATTTCTGAAATAATAATTGCAGCTTCTGTTGTTACAACAACGGAGAAAACATTTTTTTTTTTAAATTTTGTATTGTAATTTTTGAAAAAAAAAATTTTTATTTTCTCTTGTGTCAATTTTCGCAAAATCGAGTTTCCACCAGAAATATGTCACTTGAATATGAATAAATGTTTTGAGCGAATGGTTGGATCAGAATTTTAATATAATATATATTATATAAAGAGATGTTTACTACCAAACCAGCTAGTTTATTACCTTCACATTTATCTAGCTTTATACCATTTAACGTTATAAAAATTTTTGTTCAGCTCAGATTATCAAGTCAGTATCAAATAAAACTATTTGATACTGACACCTATAACAACTTAGTATATATTCATAGAGTTCATAGAACATCATTCATTCATTGAGCAAAAAGATCTAACGTTCAATGAATGAATTATAAACAAGAATATTTGTTTTATTTTGAGTTCACACAATTAGATGGGATATTAATTAATAGATTTGTTGTTAAACTATTAACGTAGGGTATATAATAGTTGTGGAAAGGGCTTATATTGGACAAGTTACAATAAAATGATGAAGGTCCTCAACCGCGCGGCTATTGCAAATTTGACAGAGCTGTTTAGGCTTTATAATATATACTAAGTTGTTATAGGTGAGTTTTATTTGATACTGACTTGATAATCTGAGCTGAACAAAAATTTTTATAACGTTAAATGGTATAAAGCTAGATAAATGTAAAGGTAATAAACTAGCTGGTTTGGTAGTAAACATCTATTTGTATAATAAGTTATAATACCTGAGTTGAGCATATCAGTGTCATTAAATTTTAGATAATCACTGTGCTTATTTAATGTTTTGGTTAGTTGTTTTAAAAATTGGGTTAAACTCATCTCATAGGGGGCAGGTAAAAAAGATTGCATAAACATTTATCAGGATCAGACTCTAATAGATATCGTGGCAGTTAATTTTGTAGAGTAGATTATGAATTTGGGAGTACCAATTATATTTTAGGGAGGGGTGATTTGAATGTAATTGTTTTAATTTAGTGTAACATACTTTTGGCACACTCTATCGGTATTCATACACAGAATTTTAACAATCCAATTTAATATTAGTTTTTTTGTGTGTATTAAACAGAATTCTAGTCTTATTGTATAGCCAGGAGTATTCATATTTAAATTAAATAATTTTTTATAAATGTTTGTGTGTGATTTTTCTACGTTACTGAAATAGAGGTGCCCCCCATATTTCCCTACCATACAGAAGGGTACTCAAGGCGATACATTCATTAAGTTTTATCTTGTTTTCCATTGAACGCACTTTAGATTTTCGACACATTTGTAATACAGCTCCAATGGCGCTGGCTGTTTTCGATTCAGCTGAAAGATGAGACCACAAATTCGCCTAAATAATAAAACTTTCTTATTCTTTTAGGCTGGCCTCTATGAAAGTGAATTATTTAAGTTTAGCTAGTGTTAACTTCAAACATATTGGCTGAGGCATATTCGGCTAGAATTTTTCACTATCTTGACATGAGCCCTCACCAATGAGAATGAGATGAAGAAATGCTGCTCTAGCCTTAATAGGACGATCTGGTTTCTGCTGTGAGTGGGAGATGAATGTTAGCGTTCCCCATTGCGTCCAAGTATGTGTATGTGGTCAGTATAACTCACAAACGAAAAATCAGCGGAAAGTTCAAACTTGATATTTCGTTTTTATTCTACCAGAGCACCCGATAATAAGGTTTTATTAAAATCGTCCAACCGGAAGTACCACATTTAACGAATGTTTTTACAGATTTTCTCAAAACAGCTCGAACGATTATTTTTAAACTTCCCATATCAACTATACATATAAAGAGCTATAACTTTTATTTCAAACATTTCTCCGTGAAAATTAATTCAACGGGCATTTGTGGGAGGGTTGGGGTTATGCTGTCCTCTGAAGTGCTATTTTAGTTTATTATACAATTCTATCATCTACATAATATTAATTAACATTAAATATGTTGCCAAAGTACCAAGTTTAAAGAAATTTATATGACCGGAAATGACTATTTTACTTAATAGTTTTTCAGTTATCTACGATTTTTTCGAAAACGGCCCAAACGATTTTCTCTAGACTTTTTACATCAATTCCACATACGAAGGCCTGCAACTTTTATTTGAAAGGTAAGGTAGGGGAAGTACCTCGCTCGAAATATCATATTTTTAGTTTAGGTTCTCCCAGCTATACATGTCATACATTGAAGACAAGCAAATATCCAAGTCAGAAGGAAATTTATCGACAATAACTACGTAAATTGCAGTAAGGTCAGGTGAGTGTTTCACACCTCTTTCCAAGAAAGGTGGCATAATAAAACTAGATCATTGATTACTCACTTAGTCCCCACCACCTCAAGAATTGTTCTTCAGAATCTAAATTCGATTAAAACTGAATCGCTCTAATGATTCATTTGATTTGTTTATTCCTTTCTCTTTCGGCCGCTTATAAGATATAAAATTTATAGTTTTATTTTATTGAAATATCTAGTGAAGCATAACGGTTTAAATTTAGTTTTTATTAACAATTATTCATTAATGAGTGAATGATTTTTTATATTGTTTTTGCTGGATGAGTACTGTATTAATAGGGATGAGTTAAGGAAATGAAAATCGAGATATAATATTGTTATGTAACAGAGTTACCCTGAGTCTGTCTAGTAGTTAACAAGGTTACCTGCAAGAATGACAAACGCAATGCAATAAAGAATTAGACGCAAGGACACGATTCGTAGATGCAGTCAGTGTCCAGCATCATCACTAAGGTAGTTTATTATCACTATATAGTGTTGACAAAAATTATTACACATTCCAAGGCTGCCAACCTAGCCGACCTAGCTAAAATATACATGCATAGAGATAAGTTATATTATTATTATTATTAATAATATCTATATAAGATCTTAAAATTAAGTTACCTTGTACAGTCATTATTTCTTGTCATAATCTTATGTACGTTTATTATAATCAAATTATTGTGAATGCTCCGCTAACCTCATTTTATTATTTCATAGGATCTGTATTTTGGGAAGGGGCACGAGTAAATTCTGTAAATAAAATCGATTAATTCACTTTTAAACTTTCATTTTCAAATATATGTAAAAAGACATTGCTATGATACACTGACACGCTATCTCTTTCTGAGTTCTCACAGTTTCGATTGATACATTTTTCTTAAAAGCCAGATTTCTACTTTCTTTTACTAGTGTGATAGGAAGTATTGCAATCACATCATATTTTTAAAAGCTTTCTAGTCAGGAAAAAATAAATTTCGCAAATTAACATAATGTGTGTGTGTGTGTGTGTGTCTGTATTAACAAAATCTCAAACAGGTAAAATAACAGGTCTTAAAACTTGCTATTTTATGCAGTTGGTACTACCAAAGGTGTCCGTCGCGAAAGTTTTGAATCAAAACCGTCAACCAGAAGTGTGGTTTTACTGAAAGTTTTTTTTCTTTTCCAAACTTTTTTTTTCTTCACTTCAGAACTGCTGTTCAAGAGGTTATATTTAAAGGAATTGCATTATTTAAACATTCGAATAATCGAATAATTCAAATTATTCTAATCTTATTTCGCAATCGTTTTGAACCTTTTAAAACGAAATAACTAAAATAGACAAACCAAACGTTTATGTCAGATTTCAACATCCAAATTTTTTATAATTTATTGTAATTTAATCAATCAATAGTTTGTCACGCGCATAACTCTAGATATGACTTGTTTATTGTCTGGAACTAATTTACTAAAAGTTTTATTACTTCCAAAGAAAAGTATATAAAAATAATTATTAATTATCTCTTACATAAACTTGAATTATCCAATAACAAAAAAAAAAAAAAAAAGCTGAACCTTGAATACATTCCAAATATAATTTTCTTCATTTAGGTGTTAATAACATTGCCATCTTCACTAATTATGGATTTAAATATTTTAAGATAATGCTGCATTGATATGCCCAAACGTTTCGCTCTCATTCCTCAAGAACTGCTTTCAGCGAACATTATAATACAGTGTCTAGCTTGAATAGGAGTTTCCATCGTTGTTGACTGATATTAAACATCTCGCTCGTATGTCCGTCCATCTTTCTCTTTTGCTAAACATAGAGAATCAAACCGGCCTTTTGACTAATATTGCTGGTAATAAGAAGTGTTTTTATCCGTTTTTTCAGTTTCCACCCATAATACACTTTTTTAGCCCACCACATCGGTCATTTGCGATTTCTTTATCACTTCAACACGCTCATACGACGTTGAATGGTACCAAGTACTATGTTGATAAGCTTTTATATTTTTTCCTCTTCCAAAACATTCTTTATGCCCTGCTTTTGATACTCTAGATAACATGTCAGGAATGATCAGGTTTTTTCCTAAACCAAATACTAATTCAAAATCGAATCGCATTCGATAACGTTGGCATATTAACTACTAATTATAGGTCTATCACTTTATTAGAAACATTTTCCTAGGAGAACTGATATTTTCAAGAGATTCTACGGCACCTCCTATAAAGTGATTCAGACCTATCAGGTAATCAAGGCCGATGAAGTGCATTGCTAGGGATCCCAAGTGTGAAGAAACTCAGTTACAACCTGTGCAAATTTTCCGAATATTGATCTAGACTTTCTCGAAAACAGCTTCCACCAGTTTTCATTAAACTTGAAATAAAATCTCAAATATATAAATTTATCACTTATATTTTGTACTAGTTTTTCACTAGTAATTATTCACTTGACTAGAGATAAAAAGGTCTCGTTTTTTACACACTCGAGTTCCACACGAGCTCTAGCGAGTATGACAACTGAAGGAGAGTTGTAAAGAACTTTTATCTAGAGTTAATAAGTAGATTTTTTCTGCAACCGCATTAAATTGGTTCTTAATTTATATGAATATAAACAAATGTGGAAAGGCGTAAATACTGAGAATTACTTTAATTCAAGTCAAATCCACTCTCTATAATCTGTTCCGTTTGGTACAACCTCAAATCCATGTGTCTGGGGGATTTTTTTTATCTTGCTTTCGCGTATTGCCGCTAGATGTCCGGCTTATTTAGAGTTCAATAATGTTACTATTACACACTAGTATGTGAAAGTTGAACTTTCTGCATTAAATTTAGGTTAATAATAGACACATTATTCAACGATCGCAAAAAAAATTATTTCTGGTGCATTTGTAGTATAGTTTTTTACTGTAAACTGCCTTTACTAGGTTTGTTGGGGTTGATAGAGGTCCTGGTAGTCTGCGATGTTATCACAATCAGGTGACCC
>JAAEAF010004049.1:98343-111962 GCA_011037195.1 Triatoma infestans | reverse complement strand
GTAAGAGAAAGTAAGAAAATTTGGCATGATTACAATACTTCCTCTTACTAGGAGTAAGAGAATGTAAGAAAATTTAGCATGATTACGATACTTCCTCTTCCTAGGAGTAAGAGAAAGTAAGAAAATTTGGCATGATTACGGTACTTCCTCTTACTAGGAGTAAGAGAAAGTAAAAAAAAAATATCTATGTGAATTAATCAAACGGCATTTGGCATTATGATAATACTGCAATATATAATAATTCAATAGACACATTTTCTTCAAACTGAAATTATACTAAACCTTTAATTGCCGTTACATTAAATAGGCAGAAGAAAACAATACATAAGAGCTCATTGTTAACTCAACGTGCTTATCGGGGGGAAAAAAAATTAATTTCTCGAGTGAAAATCGTTGGAGCCTTTTCAATAAAAATTTCCGGAAAGCTGAGAAAAAAATACCTTTCAATAAAGTAATAACTTTCGAGTAACTAATTTTTCAAAAAAAAATAAAAAATAAAAAAAAACGGAATTTGGGCAAAGTATTTAATAGAATTGTAGTATAATACAAGTGAGAGGCAAATATCACCAATCTCAGTGTGGTTTTAGAAAAAGGGAAATCTGTATTATATAAGCAAAACACAGATAGTAATCGATATAAACAATACATTGTTACAAATAAGGTCATATTGGTCCTATTTTTGGAGACTTTACTGCTGATTCAGTCCAGTTTCAGATTTTAATAAATCAAATGAAAATGATCGGCTTAACCATTAAATTCATACATAATTTTATAAACTTAATTTCTGATAGGAACATATATTCGCTGTATCAGACGTTGAAACTATTAGCTCTAATATGCGACCTGTGTATATAATTATATGTTGTTATGGTAAACGATGTTGTTCAGTGTATAGTGGATGTGAGAAGGAGAGAGAATTTAGAGACCAAGGGTTTTGGAGAAATAAACTGGAACATAAGCTGAACACTGTGTAATAAAGAAAACCCAAACTGCATGGACTTTACTGTAGAAGTTAGGTAGAGATATATGTATTATAATAGATAGAGAGATAGAGAGAGAGAGAGAGAGAGAGAGAGACAGACTGGCTAAGTAATGATAAGGTAGTAAGTTGCTGACTGGTTGTTAACTTGTCGTAAACTGTTGTAAAATTTTGCTACTGTCGCTCTATTTATATGAATCGAACTGCCTCTCCTAGTCTGGACTAGGTGGGGAGTAACTAAATTTGATTCATTTAATGTTCTTCTCCGCTCTTCGGATCCTATGAATCTTTGATGATATGGATCCCATTACAAGTGTAAGAGCGCCAAGTTTTTTTATTCTTTATTACTTGTCCTTCACTAATTACCAGTTAAGAATACCTTTAAATGGAAGGAATCATAATTCTTACTGCCTTTTTTAAAAACTAAATTTCATTTCGAGTCACCCCGAAATCTTCCTAGAGTGGTCCTTTAAAGATTCGCACAATTATCTCTGTGGCAAACCGAAAAGAGAGCCATTTTTTTTCACGGGCTTAGGAAAGCATCTACTTTGTGGATTCATTGTTAAGCCAGCAAGATGAAACACCGTTTCAACTTCTTGAGGAGTGTGATCATTATCGCATCGCAAGCTATTGCTAAAATTTGGCGCCTATAATTTGGTCCCGAATCTGAGATCGCTGATTTTTCTCGCTCACTTTAGTCACAGGAGCACAAGTTCATTTTCTTCCTTAGAGGCCTCAAGGTCAGATTACATTTGGTTAGAAATTACAGTTATTACGTTTTGATGAGTTTCAGTACCTAAACGTTTCAAATGAAGCAGACGTAGAGCTTTAATGTTTAATTAAGTTTTACTTCAGCAGGAAAACGTTAATAAAAGTACAGATTAAATTTCATAGATTCAGTGAAGCAAATAATAAATTTACATTTTAATTTACATTAGTATAAATATTTAATTGCCTAGTACAAGCTTATTTCTTGCTATAACAATTGTATTGAATTACTACACTGTATATGTAATTGTAATGATAACTGTAAATGTAATTGTGTAGGAGAAAGCGTGGCAGAGACAAGTACGTCATCGCCGGATCTAGGAGGACCAGGTTCACCGTGCAAGATGGACCAACCTTCTATCACTCCGCCGCCTGCTTCCAGTATCAGGTATTTCACAGATTATACATTAACCATTTCATAGATTTTATACTCTAGTTTTTACTCAAAAAAATAAAATAAAGGTACTATACAAATGTAATATTATTATTTTAATTATCATATTCGAAATTTAAAATGAATCGTAGCATTTACTGTAATTATTGGTTTGCAATACGTCTTTATATGTTGCCCAAATTATTTGATCAAAGGAAGGAGGCAAATAATATCCTTTGTGTGAATTTATTGAGTCAATTGAGTTAAAAATTATAAACGGAGCAAGTTTTCTCGCAACGCTAGGGAGAATCAAAGATGGTCTTTACGTGGCTCTGACATTGCACGAAAAGCGTAACCCTACTGACAGCCATCACAAAATAAGTTAGGGTAAGTTAGTAGAACTAAATTATCTACTTATCAATTTAATTGAATTAAAAAAAAAAAGTCACTAATATTCCTAGATTATTAAATAAAAGAACTTCCCTGGGCTGGGCATAAAAAGGCTGTAAGTGGGTTTACTTGTATACCTGCCGGCTTTATATGAAGGGGCATAAAATTGGTGGACCAAGCGGTCTTATGTGAAGGCTGTATATCAAAACCAAAAAAGCTTGTGAAAATTTAAAAAATTAAGCTAGCTGACAGACCCCCACCCCCAAAAACCCTCTAAATTAAAATAAATGTTATGCACCTATAACTTTTCCTTACGTACGAACTTTACGTTTGTAATTGCCGTGTATTCTTTTAGGCCAGATTACACATCTTGGTTGTATCATATATATTTTAGGGAAACATCAGAGATATTTTCTGTGATAGCCTGCTTCTTTTTGACCGGTTTCAGGCGTTCACCCATCATTACACACTCAGAGTGTATCAACTAAATTTCTCTGTGCAAATCTATGGTTATCACACTGTTTGACAAATGCATCCTGATGATGGACGAACGCCCGAAACCGGTCGATGACCACAAATATAGAAACAGGCTATCACGGAAAATATCTCTGATGCTTTCCAGCTCAGCGGAACCAACCACAACAACTATTTTAGGGAACATTTTGGAGTATTGATGTTTATCCAAACATTTGACACATCTCTCTAGACAACCAGTAATTTTTAGTATGTCTGTATCTCTGGCACTTCAAACATATGGCAATCTCATTTAGTTTATTTTTTTTTTTTATTCCATTTGCAGTGGATGTTTATGCGAGTTAAACAGAAGAGAAAAACTTAGGTTGAGATAAGTTAGAGTTATTGAACCCTGGTTTATATTGTATGAAAAGTATGAGCACTGCCAGGACTTTACACTGTATAATTTAAAGTGAGATTATTGTAGCGTGAGAAGACAGTGGCAGAATGATGGTGTGAAACGATGGTCGTTGAATGTTGATGGTTGTTCGAAAGTCGTTCCAATGAGAATGGGTTGGTGGTCAGGCGCCTCACTAGCTTCTACACTCTTCAACTTCTCTTTCTAATGCCCAGATATGCTTCTAAGATTGTTCCCCCTGAGAACTACTGGTAGAGAGCACAAATCAGGGCGAGAAACCTGTCACGGCAATACATTATACATTTTTGCAATTCATTCGTACAGTTTTTTTTAATGAAAATATAGTTTTACAATGTATTGCACTTGTAATTATAAATGACAATAGTAGGGTAGTTAAGTATGTTCAGGGCTAGGGGCTATGATACTAATCTTGGGGGTTGCAAGAGCGCTGCTGCCATCATCCAAATCGATGACTAATAAAGATGACATCATCCGATGACCTTAATGTTCAGTTCACTTAATGTTCAGTTCAGTTCAGTTCACTTCAGTTCGGTTCAGTTCTTATCTTAAATTAAGCTCATTGATTTGGATGATGGCAGCAGCGCTCTTGCAACCCCCAAGACTAGTATCATAGCCCCTGGCCCAGAACATACTTAACTACCCTACTGCAATTTTTTTTTTTTTTTCATTAAAAAGGTGTGGTAATCAATTTTTTCTTCGTCATAAAACTTTGTCATTGGTATATACAATTTTTAAGAAAATATTAATCGAAAATGCGACTTTACAGACCCCAAAGTTTTTGAGCTTTTTTTTGGAATTTTCTCATCAACTACTATAACGATTTTCTTGAAACTAGAAGATACTATTTACACATATATAAATGTAAAAAACTTTTATTTGCAACATTTTCCGGAAAAATTGACACTAGAGTTTCGGAAGAATCGATGTATGTTGTTAAATTTCAAATGTTCATAGATTTGTTTAATATTATTGGCACTTTCTTCTGGATTACGAAATAATTATCTCAATTATTACCTGTTTTATGTAAAAACATGTCCTTTGGGGGATTTATGTTTTTAAAGAAGATTTTTAAATTTTATACTGTCAGGTGAAGTGTTTCACACCAGATTGTTAATATGTTGTAAGGTAGATGTAACAGCAGAAGAAGGAAGACAGGCCTTCTCTGGTACTCTAGCCTGCTTAATCAGAGAGGGTACTAGAGAGGGCCTGTTTCTCTCTGCTTACCCAATATAAGGGATAGGAGTGTTGAGGAGAAACGAAAAATATGGTTTGATTGAATGAACGAGATATGAAGACACTGTTATAATGAGCTATAAGTTTACACTAACTGCACTGGACTTTTATAATGAAACTGATAGAATAAAAGGTGGGAGTAGAGATATGATACGATGCGATGTCTGGTTGAATCTGATAGATATCTAGATAGATTCCCACTGGCTTATAAACACAGGTTCTCCGACTCTAGCCTGCTTAAGTCAGAGAGTATCAGAGAGGGCCTGTCTTCTCTCTGCTTGCTATTACAATAGAATATTATTTTTGTTATGAAGAAATAACTTACAAATATGTAAAGAGTTTTTTCTATTGTAAAGAAGAGGACTCTACCATTCAAGTCACTGATTCATTTCCTTTAGCATAATAGAGCCAAATCTCTGCCATAGATTGCCTCTTACTTTTGTCAAAATTGTATTAAAAATATACTGTTCAATAAATTGTTAGTACCCTTTTATTGCAATTTTTGAAACGCTATCTAAGGTAAACAGAAATTATGTTTATTTGCAGTTTTATTTAAAAAAAAAAATATCAAATTATTTTTATTAACTCATTTTAAAAATTTGTTTAAAACGAAGTAAATTATAGTAAATATTATAATAATAACTGAAAGTGAATGGCTGTTATAAATTATTCTGAGAATAATGATTTGTACCAAACATTTGAATAAAAAAAAAATCAACATTTAAAACGCCTACCCAGTCATAGTGTAATACATTTGGCGAATGTATTATTACCTTGCTGGCCGCACGACTGCATTCCAAATGTCAGTGTTAATACTTTGTTGTAATAGCATGTCCAGTGATCCTAATTGCGCAGTAATATAAAAATATTATCTAATTTTACTTTCTCTAATTAATTTAAAAAAAAAAATTAAATAACTTTTCGGACCAATAAATATTATGTATTAGAGTTATGTAAAAATTATGGTGGGGAAATAACTTTTTTTTTCCCCCACTTTTTCGCAATTGTTGTAAGAGAAGTGATCGTTGGCGATTATAAGTACGCGATTTTGAATTTTTTCAAGAAATATATGTTTTGAAATCTGAGTAGGAAAAAATGTCTTTAATGAATTCCGTACGTACGTATGTATGTCTATATGCATGTCGATAGCATTACTAAAAAACGATTTCATTATTTTTTCAGCACAGACTTCGACAGACGGATTTTTCCATTTCTAAATGTGTTCTTTATTATTATTATTATTATTATTATATTTTAATTTTGCACTACAAAAACTTGGGGGCAGGAACCTGCAACCCTAAATATAAGGGAAAAAAACAACTTAACTGATTTGTAGGGTACGTGTCGAATCAAGCAGGACCTATTTTTGAGCTTCGGCTGTCAGGTGCTTAGGTAGACCTAGTCTACTAATAGCTTCAGCCGTAGTTTTTGGGACAAGTCCATCTACTGATATAATCACCGGATATATCGCTGCCATCTCCAAGTTATATATTTCTTTTAATTCGAAGGAGAGGTCCTTGATATTTCCTTAGATTTTCCCCTCTTGCCTTCAGAACATTTTCGTCAGTAGGGATGGCTACATCGATAATACGAGCCGGTTTATTCTCTTGGTCCATTACTAATATATCCGGACTACTGTTCGGTCCGTATATATCTGTGTGTCCCAATAGATTTTGATTTGCCCTATTTGCAGGAACGAAGGGGGAGAATATTTACAGAAAGCCGGCGTGTCCGATTTGAAAGAAAATTTTTCCAGCAAGGCTATATAAATTATTTTGGCTACATTGTTATGTCGCTCTAAATACTCTTTCGGAGCTAGAACAGAGCAACCAGCCATAATATGCTGGATACTTTCTACCATCGTCTGACATAGCCGACACCTGTCATCAATATTCTCTCCTATAATGTGTTTCCTATACGCATTAGTGGCAATCACTTTTATTATTATTATTATTATTATTTATCAATCAATGTAAACGTAATATTTTTTTCTAAATTAACACATTTCTATTCTATTATATTCTACTAAATAAAATGACAAACCATAGGTCGATTGAACTTTCTTTGTTTTTTTTTTAATTTAAGGCGCGTCAACATCTAACATCATTGGCGCCCGGAGCCATCTCAGTGCACTGTCGACTTCCGGACAGTGTTCTCCGTTACAGCTATAATGGATGTGTTAGGTGGAGAGAATTTAGGTCTGGTTGATGATATAAGAAGAAGACTTGGTTAACACTGGTTAACTAGTATATTGTAACCTTTTTTCTTTCTAAACTAGCTACTGCAACTAGTTTTAAGTGGGTTCGTTTAGATAAAATACTCTAAACTTCAACAGATGAAAAACACCACTTTATTGTTTTACACAATAAATTATAAATACAACACTTAATAATAATTAATTCATAGTTTAAAGCACAAGAGTTCACTTTTTCACTTTTTATACACTTTCCACAAACGTACACTTAGTTTATAACAAGAAAACTCTCTCAACTCTCAGCGGTCCCACTATTTATAACTGGTGAATCTTCTCAATCCTTCCAGAGAGTACTAGAGCGAGTTGCCAGCGCTTCTAGCGACCACTAAGAGAACTTGAGGTTCCTACTTCCTCTCCTAGATGGCACAACTAGCTGCATTACAATATTAAATTAAGACACACAGACTGCCTGGACTTTACAATAAAGAAATGTTTAAGTTAGAGTGGTATGAAAATGACACGTGGCGATAGGATGTATTGAACTGAATTCAACTGTTTTTTATGGACTGTCCGTCGCTATATTTATACAGCTTCTCCCACTGCAGTCCGAGAGAGTGGTTTTGGGTTTTCTTTCTCTTCTCTTTGCTGAGCTTCTCTTTGGTTGCTGTTACACAGCCAACACAGTCCATCACCGGACAGTGAGCTGTAGAGGCACCTAGGAAGAGAAAATCTAAGGGCAGCATATGAACTTTTAATTTCCTTCATCCAATGCTTTCTACATGCCACATGACATAATAGTTTAACTATATGGCTTACTGTATCACCATTATCACGATTATAGTTATAACGTTTTTTGACTTGATTTTTTTTTTTTTTGTTAACTTGGAACAAAACTACACACATGCACGCTTTATTTCTAATATTTTCTAAATTTGATATTATCAGAGACATTTTCCATAATAGCCTGCTTCATTTTGTGGTCCTCAACAGGTTTCGGGCGTTCACCATCATCAGGATGTTTTTGTTGAAAAAACAAAAGACCTTTAAAATCCATTGTATCAACTGTATTTGCTCTGTGCAAGTCTATGTTATTACACTGTTCAATAAAAACATCCTTGATGATAGGCGAACGCCCAAAAGTGGTCGATGACCACAAAATGAAGCAGGCTACCACGGGAAAATGTCTCGGATGTTTTCCAGCTCTGCGGAACCAACCACCATAACAAAAATTGATTTCAGTTACTACTTCAAAAATTCCTCTACGCGTCATTTTAATATAAAAAAATTCTACCCATTTTTATGAAGTATCAATGGTTATCATTGTTCGTAGAAATATTTTCTCAGTTAGAATTATAAGAATTACAATAATATTAATTAAGATGAATGTTCATCCTAGAATTTTTCTTTATAAATTAAAAAAAAAAAAAAAAATCTGCCGTGAAACATTCATACAACTATCTCTTATTGCAGTTTACAAAATTGTAATAGACAACTTTTATAGTTAGTATAATCAAATTTAATGAAATTCGTCGGTGTGTATTTATGGAGAAAATTGCGAAAACTGAAAAAACTACTGTTCAGTAAAAAAAGCAAGTTTACTAATTTTCTTGAAACTTGGAATTTTGGACGTCTATTTATTTCTAATTAATTTTTTTTAGACGGTAGAATTGTAAAAATCAACAAAGATAGCACTTTAGAGGAAAACATAACCCTCCGCCTCCCCCAAAAGCCCCCTTAAATCAGTTTACCCGGAGAAATGTTTCAAATAAAAGATGTAGCTCTTTATATGTCTAGTTCACATTCTTAGTTTAAAGAAAATAAGATGGAGCCGTTTTAGAGAAAATTGCAGAAAACTAAAATTACTTTTCCAGTGAAAATGCACTTCCGGTTATCCGATTTATTTTCGAACTCGGAATTTCTATAACATATTTAATTCTAATTAATATAATTTAGATAATAGAATTGTTTATAAATAAAGTAAAATAGCACTTTAGAGGAAAACCTAGCCCCATCTCTCTCTCCCCCAAAAGTACCCTTAAATGAATTTTCCCGGAGAAATGTTTCAAATAAAAGTTTTAGAACTTTGTATGTGTACTTGATATACCAAGTTTGAAATAAATCATTGGGGCCATTTTTGAGAAAATTGCAAAAAAGTGAAAAAAAAAAAAACATTCACTAACGTGATATTTCTGGTTGAGGAATTTTGACAAATAATATACTGTCGGATCCCATGGTGATACCTAAATGGAATATCAAGTTTGAACTTTATGCAATTTTTTCATTTTATAGCTATGCTGTTCACATATATATATATACATCAATGCCGTTAATAATAATAATAAAAAATTACTTAAAGAAAAAAGATTAAAAAATAAATTAAAAAAAAAACAGTCTCCCAAATTATATATATATATATAATAATAATTATTTTATATCTTTTTGTTTTCTTTTATAATATAATCATTATTGTAATTAAATTATTCTCTTAATTTAATTAAGCATGTAATTTCATTAGGTTACTTTCTGTTTCTCTATATTATTTTATATTGCCGCTTTGTAACTAATTCGTGGATATTGTTATTATCATTGTTTGTTTTTATAAAATTGTTGTCTGACAGATAATTCATGTATTGCTCAATAGAGCGGAGTATGATGTATATGGTTTAAAAAAAGAAGAAGAAAACTATATATATATACAGACAGATCATTTTCTAGAAACCACTTTTTTGAATATTATGATTGGTTTTACTTTCCCGCTTAGATACTAATCTATCATGTTCTTTAAATTTTAGTTGATCCTCCTCACATTTAATAATTTCAGAAGTTCCGGAACTTTTATGAATATTCTATGATTTCTCAACCATTTAAATTTAATTATATTATTTGCCTTCAAATTTCTCGCTATCTTGAAAACAAAGAAATAATACGGTGACATGTTTTCTGAAAAGTGGAATAGTTTGCTTCTGTTCAATTTTAGAAAAAATCTCTGTGGTTAAGTTAAAAATTAAGTTATTTATATTTTTTATACAAGTTTATTGATAAGACTAAATACATTTGACATACCCACTTCGGGAAGACCTGGAGAAGAAAATTCTAATAGGGCAATATGTAATGAAAAGATGAAAACAAGAATTTGTTGGCTTATCGACCAATTCAAGGTGAAAAACACAAAACAAAACAAAAAAAGTAATTTTGTAATTGTTTTTTAATAATTAACAAGTTCGACGTTTCGACAAACTTTGTTTGCCTTCTTCAGGAACAATACAAAACTAAAGAGAAAAATTATAACACAAAACACAAACAAAAAACAAAATACATAGATTTGATGACTGTGGGATTGCTAAGTCTGTAATCCTAAGACTGTAAGAATGTAAATTGATTACAGGCTTAGCAGTCCCACAATAATCAACCTATGGATTTTGTTTTTTGTTTGCGTTTTGTGTTATAATTTGTCTCTTTATTTTTGTATTGTTCCTGAAGAAGGCAAACAAAGTTTGTCGAAACATCGAACTTGTTAATTATTAAAAAACAATTACAAAATTACTTTTTTTGTTTTGTTTTGTGTTTTTCACCTTGAATTGGTCGATAAGCCAACAAATTCTTGTTTTCATCTTACAACTAACGGCCAACAAAGAAAATCATCTGATAAAAAGATGAAAAGATGTATTTCTTTCAGTTTTATTGAAGAGGAATAGAAGTTTGCCATAAATTAGATATTACTTTTCGCTCAGAAGTTCTTCCAAAGAAGTATTTTGTGGAAAGCTAGGAAGATCGGCATATTTAAGACAAGATCAGACCCATTATTACATATGTTTTAAGAAATAACTAAAGAGCAGGAAACATTTATTGTAAGGCATAGATACAATGCCATACAATGCCATTTTGGTTCGTTCCAAAATCTTACATAATCCATGGCAGAATACTGTCTTATGAAATTCGCCATATTGTGGAAGAACGAAGTGGAAAAATAATAGTTTTGGAAAATAGTTTAGTAAAATAATTTTGTGAAAATTAGCTAGTTCATGTAGGGGTAGTGAACCCCTACCATTCATCCACGCTAGCGAGTGAACCCCCACCACTCATCGGAGAGAGACAGCCCCTCTCGCACAGAGAGAGGAGAGGCTCGGCTAGTGTATATAAATACGAGAGAGACAGTCAGAAAGGCTATTCTGTTCAATATAGTCTTACACGTCAGACATCATTCTGTTCTTTCACACTCCGTACATATCGTTTAGCCATGTCAGTCTGTCAGTTCAGTTAGGTTCTAAACTCTAAAGTGTAAAGTCTTTGGTATACAGTCATATACATATATATATCAATTATATATCTTAAACCAAATCTTAAGGTGTTTATCTTTCATCATCAACAACCAACATCTCCTCACAACACCCTTACATTCAAATAGTGTATTTTAGTGATAACTAAGAGACAAAGGGCCAGAAACAATAAAACTCCCTCCATACATACCAGCATTATTTGAAAGGATTTGAACTATGAAGAGAAGACATTCCTTCAAAACAGTTTGAAACAGACATCGAAGCAGAACACTTCAGGAATCAGTGCCAGATATAAGTTAAAACAAAAGAGTTTATTCCAACTAATTTCAGTAAATTAATAAGCATATTGCTGTGTTATTGAATAGCATTAAATATCTTTAAAGAATATATTTAATTAAATCTACCAGTGTTTCCTTAATTATTCTTATTATTTCTCTCTCTTAAAAATTACAAACACAAGCCCCTTTACAAAACCGCTCACGCCACAAGCTACCACTACACTATAGCACATCACACCAATAACATTTCACTTTGACTGGTCATACTGATATGAAATACGCCTGATATCTAGATTCTAACTGAACAATTATATTTGAAATTCGACTAAAAAAAATGCTTAGTAGCCACTGAAAGGACAGGTCCACTTAATATGCGCAAACTAACTATAACAGCCACAGTTGGAGATATTAATTTGTAATTACTATTGTTACATGTCAAAAATTAGGCTTCAGTGTCCATGAATTACTTCAGTAATCAAGAATCAGTATAAACCAAAGCTTGAAGATTTTATAGCTTTTTAAAATTGCTTCTTCTTATAAATACAATCAATTTTAATAGAATATGTGGAGAGGTCCTCAATGCTAAATAATATTTGGAATTTTAAATATCGTAGCATGAATATTTATGGCTGTTCCTGACCGGTTTCGGGCTCTCGTCCATCGTCAGAGTAAGGCTATCCAAGTTTGTTTCAAGAGCCTGGCATCAACTTTATATGTCTGTCATGATATTTTCTGACAGAAATATAAAATTATCAACTCTCTACACGAACTTGGTAGCATTATTCTGACAATGAATGAGAATCCGAAGCTTGTAAACCAATAACAGAGTTTTGTTGCCCTCCCTAATAACATTGGGGGGGAGAAGATTTTTAGACAAAGAAAGAAATGGTAGCCCAGTTTTTAAAGCGAAACAACTTTAAATTCGTAAACAAAGGTTCATCAAAAAAGTCTTCACACATTTTTGCGTGATATCAGAACAAACACACACAAATATAGACAGAAAGTGAGACGGACAAAAAAACAGATTTTTGTACCTTGGGTCTTAGAGATGGAAAGTATTGTAGGAAAACCAAAAATGCGCAACATTAGAAAATAAAAGGCAGACTTGTTCTAATTATTAGATAAGATAAGGTGAAAGAATGCATCCGTTATAATTACCTAGTAAATATAAAATTGTAAGTGGGGGGCCTCAAAAAAATCATATCCCATGGAATTTCATAAATCTAAAGCAAGACAGTTTGTAGAGAAATTACTGGTCGGTCCTTACTGTGTAACGGAACGCCTCTTTAAACAGACAAAACCAGAAGCAAGACTTCTTTAATTATGAACATAGTAATGATGCAATAATTACTATTATTACCATAGGGACAAGTACAGTAGTAATGGTTCCTACAATGTTGCGCATTAGAAAAATATCGAAGGATAAATTTTGGAATATTATTATACTACGAAGGTGAACATCTTAAAAAATAAGTTAGTTCCGAATTACTTTTAATTCTCCAAGGTAAAGGACAAAGAACAAATATTATTAACTTCATATGTACAACTAACATCAGATATATATATATTCTAATAAATAATTAAAATTTGTTACACTCAATCTTGATATCAAAATATTAACGATTTCAGTAATGGTTAATTAAAAGTTTACACTTGTTTTATTTTATAGATTTCTTTATAATCTTATTCTAAGATTAAAAAAAAAGTAATATCGACCCTGGCATTTCAGGCAGATTTCTTAGAACATTTCAAAGCGGAAAAGAATTCTTCTATTTCTTTTTCACCAAAATATAAATATGACAAACTAATTAATAACATAAAGTATCTCATTAAATTTTTAAGGTTAACCTAGCAGAATCATTTTGCTTAATAGTGAAATTACAAGCTGGTTCTTCTAGATTTTCAAAATGTGAAGCGGGGACATATTAAATTGTTATTTCCCAGAAAACTAGATATAAATGTGTTGCATCATCAAACTTGTTTATGAAAAAATTATCTTGATTTGTCAAAATCTCATGAAATGAGATGTTGTCAGACAACACTGAAACATTCCATTCAAGTCGCACTTTGGGCCACTTTTATTTTTAAGTATATATAATTTTCTGCATGGTCCAACATTAGATCGGATTGAAAAGCAAAGTCTGAATTTCCAAAATGGATCAGTTTTTTTTAAAGATAACACAATTTTTTCAGTAGATATTTGTACTGGACTATTACTAGACTATCGCTATTTGT
>JAAEAF010004049.1:0-94431 GCA_011037195.1 Triatoma infestans | reverse complement strand
TATTAAGACTTCGACGAATGAAAGTATGTAATGAAAGTTACCTTTATATACCTAAGTTTGTAGGTGGTAAGTGCTACAATATTTTTAATTGTAATTAATTTGGATTATAAATTAACTGTTTTTTTTCCATGTATTAGATTATGGGAAAAACTATAATTATTAAAAAAAATTGCATAAAAAATATAAATCTAAAATGGAAGAAACAAAACATCTTTTTTTAAAAAAGAAAAAAAGTGCAAATATGATCAAATAATTCTGAAAAAAAAAATTTGTCTAATACAATCATTATAAATAAATTATTGCAATGTGTGGAGGGGGGAGATAAACTTGCATTGTTTGCAGTTGTTTGTGGTTGTGTCCTTAACCTGATTGCGAGCTGCACGAGCCTTCACTTTGTTCGACCCTTCTCTATACAAAACAACATTCTGTCTTCATACCCAATCTATGTATGCCTGCATGCATGTCTGTGTGTTATGTCTGTCTGTTAATAATTGCTAGCTTTATTTATTAATTTTTTTTTAATTAAATATACTTATTTTTACATTATTAACAATTATTTTTACAAATTTTATATTATTATTATTATTATTATTGTTTTGTGATACAATGTTGCTTTTTATTTTTAAATATTAAAGATGCTTAAAAAGTAGAAAAGTTTAAATATTTTTTTACAATCATGTCGACACGGTTGACAGATTTGATCTATTTACTTTCACCAATCATTAAGAAATATTTAAACTATTGTAGTCTAGTTTTCTTTCACTTCACATTATTCTTTAAATAAATATTTAAAAGATTTATGTATTATTATTATTAAATGTGTTTCCCGGGGAGAAGGGGTTAGCTACAATGTGATAGCAACGCGGAGATCCTGGGTACGAGTCCAGCCGTGTTACACTTAGATTTTCTCTTCCTAGAAGCTTCTACAGCTCAATTGTCCGGTGGTGGGCCGTGTTGTCTGTTACGAAACAACACTATCAGGAGGCCGGCTGGTCAGTGGGGAGGCTTCAGACGCGGATAGATGTTGACGCGCCTTAAATTAAAAGAAAAAAAAAATCTGGCGTGAAACACTCACACGACTTTCTCTTACTCCAGTTTTCAAAATTGTGAGTGACAAATTTTATAGTTAGTGTATCAGATTTAATGGAAATTCTTCGGTGCTTTTATGGAGAAAATTGCAAAAATTGAAAAATACTTCCTAGTAAAACCGCACTTCCGGCTATCCAACTTTTTCAACAACATATTTAATTCTAATTAATATTATCTAGATGATAGAATTGTATAATAAACTGAAATTAGCACTTTAGAGGGGAATTGCAATCCCACCCTGAAAAGTATCACCATTAAATGAATTTTCCCAGATGAACTTTTCAATTAAAAAAAGTTATAGCTCTTTGATGCAAAGTTGATATACCAAGTTTCAACTTTGTATACAATTGGAGCCATTTTGGAGAAAATCCCAAAAAAAGTTAACAGGTAAAGTGGTACTGCTGGTTGAGGAATTTTGACAGATAAACTACTGTCGGATCCCATGCTGATACCTAAACGGAATATCAGTTTGAACTTTCTACGGCTTGTTTTTAAAGTATGCTGTTCACACACACAGGCCCTTTTCTAAAAATCACTTTTTTGGAGTCAGGGGACCAAAAAACACGGGATATTTGGTTGGAAAAACTCGAATCGAAAATTTGACACGATTACAATACTTCCTCTTATTAGGAGTATGGGAAGAGTGAATGGTTGGATGGTGGAACATGGACTCGAGTTAGCTTTAGCCTAATACGGAGGTCGTGATATTGACAAAAAGGAGAATCAGCCCGTGCATCCCGTTCTATGTTGGTAGGGAAGTGGTGATTTCGTCTAGAGCGGTTAAGTACTTGGGTGTAACCATGGACGTTAAGCTCAGTTTTGGAAGACATATCCAAGAGGCTGCCGATAAAGCTGCGGGTGCAGTAGCGCGTCTATCAAGGTTGATGACCAACGTGCGAGGTCCCAGGGCGAGTACTCGCAAAATATTGATGAGTGTTTCCCACTCTGTGATGTTGTACGGCGCAAAGATTTGGGCAAGAGCCTTGCGAAAGAAAGTTTATAAAAAAAGGCTCGCGCGGGTGCAGAGACTCGGCGCACTCCGGATTGCCTCTGCTTACCGCACCGTGTCGGAGCCGGCCGTCTTGGTAATAGCCGGGGTTATACCTATAGCCCTCCTAGCTCAGGAGCGTGCAAGAATCTATGCCAGGCGGGGCGAGAATAATCGCGTGGAAATAGCTAGGGAAGAGCGAGAGCGTACCATGGCAGCGTGGCAAGAAGAGTGGGATGCGGAGCGCCGAGGCCGCTGGACCGCTATCTTAATTCCAGACATTAGAAGCTGGGTTGGTAGAAGCCATGGTGAGGTAAATTATCCCTTGACCCAAGTCCTTTCTGGACACGGATTCTTCAGAGATTATCTGAAAAAGGTAGGTAAAGAAGAGGTATCGGCCTGCTTGTATTGCCAAGCTCCACGCGACGATGCTCGGCACACGGTTTTCGAATGCGAAAGGTGGGCTCGACCCAGAAGTAACCTTGAGCAGGAGGTCGGGGAATTGGTGCCTGGAAGGTTTGCCCAGACTCTGTTGAGCAGTCGCAACAACTGGACAAAGGTTACTTCCTTTGTCCGGGAGGTAATGTCAACTAAACGTACAGAGGTGAATATGGGAGAAGGGGCCCCTTAGGGCTAGATTAAGGAGCCTAGCCTGATGCAGTGCTGAGAAAGCGAATCCAGGCTAGGCTCAGGTGTAAGGGGGGGTTTTAGTCGGTAGGCATATTTATATGGAGTCCGGCACATTGATGTGCGTAAGTAGCATTTCCCCCCCTTAAAAAAAAAAAAAATAAAATTAGGAGTATGGGAGAGTAAAAAAGTATTTCTTTTTTAATATGCCAAAATTCTATGAATCATTATAAAGAATAAATTGGAAAAAAAAATTGTATTGCATATAAATTCAGTATATTTGAAATGTGTGCAATATACTTTTCTAATACAAATATTTCTACAAAAGAAAACCGTCACCTGTTACCATGAAAATTAAAACACATTGATTTAAACAAATATATTAGAATGTATTCCTTATTTAGTAAATAAATCTGTAAAGTTAATTGTTTATTTTCATGAATTGTTTTAATTGCAAAGCTTTTCGCCATATTGTAAATATGGTCCAAAAGGAATGTTTTCAAACAGGACGGTATCGATTCATTAAGGGTCGAGCCAAAAATTTATCCTGCTTCAATTTTGATTAGAACGGGACATTGTGAAGTGGTTGTAGGTGAAAAGGAAGGGCTATTAAGCGAAACAAAGTTCATTCTCAAAATTCGTGGTAATAAATACTTCCTAGAACTTATGTAAAACGGTGGAGTTTGTCTATGCGATATTAGATCTCAGTATCTCTAGTCAAGAGCCACTTACTCCCACTTAATTGAATTTATACTCCAATTCACTAATTAGAACACATCAGATTTCTCAAACACTTGAATGTTGACGTATAGCTGTCAACAGAGATTCAATATGGCACCATATAATTGTAGACTAGAGACTAATACCAAACTCAATAGTATAAAAGAGCAATGAGACTTGAATCGAAAATTATAAAGCAACATTGAATCATAATCCGGCCGGCCTTGACTTATAAAACATGACATAGATGTTATCCGTTTGAATGAATATTTTGAAAGAAAAAATTTACTACTGAATTTTTTTGGTCCCGTTCGAATTGGATAGAATTATTCGTCAGAAGATAAATTGCCAACTACACAGTTATAATTCGGGACTCAAAGATCTATTAAGAAGCTATGGAGAAAATGGATTGTTAGTAATTGTAGGTTAGCTATGATTTTTGCCAAACCTGAAGAGAATCCTGGATAAATGTATCTTCGGATGAAAGAGATCATCGATCAAACATGTGAAAGAGCGGTGTGATAGGATAAATCTGCAGCGTGTATAGGTAAAAGATGATAATCAACTTATATCAGTGGGTAACTGAAGAACCTTGCTTGATGTGGCCACCGCTCAGTTTACGGAATTTAGCACTATTGGAGAGAAAGAGAGAGAAAGTACATGATAATAAGATCATTGATGCTGAAAATTTGCAAATATCTAAAAACTGATCCAAGAAATAATTTAAGAAGAGCAATTTGTGACAAGCTAACGAGTACAAGCAAATACTTGCTACATACTCGTATAAGAGGAACTTTTGCCACTGCCATATTTCCTGATATATATATATATATAACAGTTTTTTATATTCAGGGACTTTAAAAAAAAAATTGAACTTCCGGTGAATAATCGAATATTTATATATATATAAATATAAATATAATATATATTATATAATATAAAATTATAATTATTATTGTATATAGTTATATATGTATATAAATTATATTTATATATAATAATGTAATATTGTATATATATATTTATATAATAATTTATATATTTAATGTTATATTATATTAATTTATATATCTAATTATATTTAATATTATATATAATTATATATTAGATATATATATTATATAATTATATATTATATTATTCATATATTCTAAGTATATTATATTATAAATGATATATATATATAATATGAATTATTTCCATTGATTATAAATTATTTTAAGCTATGATTATTTCTATGGTTATAAATGATTGGCAAAAGATGCTGTGTGTGTATGTGTAAGAAATATGTGAAGATGAAATATACGAACGTTCGAAACTAGTTGATGTCTACAAAATGAATCAGGTTATCACGGAAAAAATCTCTGTTGTTTTCCCACACCGCGGACCCAACCACCTTGAATAAGGATGATGAGCCCTTGGAAATGAGCCCGTAACAGCCCAGTCACATTTCTACTTCAGTGATTATTTTTAAAGGCTGAAATGCGTTTATGTATTTGCAGTACCTATTTACATAATTATCCCATTAAGCCCAAATCTCAGAATTCCTAATTTTTTTAAAAAGGTCAAAGATTACCTTTTGATCAGGATGGGAGAAAAAGATAATTATACAATAGTCAGTTTTGTTATTTCTATTACTCCCCAGGGCTTTTTTTTCCAAAAATATAATCATTAAGCGATTTGTAAACTAAATAATATATAAATGTGCAATCAATATATCGAGTCATTGGATTTGCCATTATAAGTGAATTATAGAATTTACCATAATAATCCATAAAAGGAAGCAACCATTTGCGGAGAGCCATAAAATTACGGAAATACAGAATCATAGATATGACCTTCCCTTTTTGTATTACGCAGAACTTTGAAGTTATTAAATATTTCTCTATTAATTTTAATTCCCAAGTGTTTGTTTATCGATTGGGTAACTCTTTAATATAAAAAGTTCCTCATAAAGTTGTGACTTGTTCACTGAGCTCTCATTTCTTCATATATTAATTAGATTTTATTGAATTTTATTATTTAAAAGTATGGTTTTTATTTTATATCTACCAAAATAACAATTCAATCACTAATATATTAATAAAACCTTGCTATTGAATTTGGGAAAAAAAATTTGTTCAGAAGAAAATCGATTCGAAAATTTACATTAAATGAGAAAAACACAGAAAAGTTATTTCAAATAGATCTTATTGAAGAACTTACCTTGAAATTTTTAAATAAATGAAAAAAAATGTTTTCTTCTTTAACAGTTGAATAATGTGACAGTCATTTTCACTAAAATCGATGGCTAAAGTATAATCTTGGTGGCTAATCTCTAGAGATTAAAAGTAAGTATAGTTATTAGTTGCGGGCACCTTTCAAATTAAATAAATTTTAAGGTTTGGATAAAGTTGCTGAAATATAATAATAATAATAATATTAAAGTAAAGTAGAAGTTCTTAAATTAAATATTTGTTTTAACACTTTAAAAATCAATTAACGATAAATTAAATATCAGAAAACATAATATAATTTTGCTTAAATTGCTCTATAAACCTTTATTATGGTAATCTTTCAATTGACAACATTCTCTTAGGGTCCTGTCTAAACAGTTTACATTGCGTGTTGAATAGATTTAACTATGAAAAAAAAACAACAATATATTATTTAATACAAGTAAAGTCTTTACACAACTCTCGTTCAAGTTGTCCACAGTCGCTTTTAAGCAACCCTGGACTCAAACAAATACCTACTTCGAGTTCCCCTAAATTGCTTTATTATTTTTCAAGTGCACAACGTCATACTTTAAAAGAAATAAAAATTGAACTAATTTTTCTTTTTTTAATAGGCACCAAATTCATCATGATTAGTGGTCGATTAAAAATATGGGCAACATACTGAATTTTTTTAAATTGAAACCAAAGACAATAAAATTCAGTTAAAAAGCAAAAAAAAAAACAGTAAAATTAAGATTTTCGTAAGATCTAATGTTAAGATCGGATGTGGTGATCTCGGTGATGGAGAGAACTATAAATGAATTAGGTCAGTTTAAATAGAATGTATACACACACTCTTAGAGTATGATTGTTAAAATTTTCTTTCTGAAGCCAAAAGTAATTGAAATCAAGAAATCTTCTCTGATAATATTTTGCGAAAAAATTGTAATTTAGAAAGTGGATCATTGTTTGATTTGCAATTATAAAAAATAATGCCAACACTTTCTTTTGCGTTGAAGCCGGATCTGTAATCCACCCCTCCCATCACTGGTTCCCTAACCTTGGCCGTCTAAATAGTATTGTTTTGAGCACCCACACAACGTGTTTATTATAGTTTGAATAAATTAATAATTTGGATGACACACGTTCTTATTATTTAATTTTCCCAATTTGTTTTTTTTTTTTTTTTGCCTATTTTTTTTTTCATATTGTTATGAATGATAAAGGGAAGGCTTTATTTGGTAATTTAGTTACCAGAATATTTTTCCAAAAAATTTTTCACTTGCGATATTATTTATTAATTTCATTTTTAGTAACCAATTTAAATAATTATATAATTAGTAATAATTAAAACTGAAGTACATATAGTAACATAGTGTAATGGAGTATAATCCATCGGCGAGAAAATTCCTCCACCCAAATATGCGTCTGCTGCTTGATGCGAGTTCCGCCTACAACGCACCTCAATGCATATGTCCTTCTCTATCATGTACACCTCAACGGACTGGACGTTTGGACAACAACTTTCAAGTAGCAAAGTCTCTCTAGACCTTAGCCAGGCTCTAACCAAAACCATATTTATGCTCGACAATTTCAGAGCTTTAGGCTGTTAGCAGTCAACAATCGAAGAAGTCTAAAAATCACTTTCAGAAGGTAACAATCAGTCTGGGAATAAACATTCAAGAGCTTTAGATTAGTTTAGATTATGTGGGGGGTTGGCTCTCCACCCTTCGCCACCGCAACCCCTAAGAATCTATTGTGCACCCCATAAGTTGGAGTCCTCTCTCCGGTCCTGCTCTTTATCTGAACTTTGGAGTTCGAGGAGGCGCCTAGGTGGTGAATTAAGAGCATCTCTAATCACAGCACCCTCTCGAGTCCTGTCTGCTTTATTAGACTTAATCGTCCCGAGAGAGGCCCTTGGTAGAAGCTTGCTAGCGCCGAAGAGGCGAAACCACCCATCCTCGCACTGACACAAAACGTGCAGTGCTGTTGCCTCTTCTTCCTGGCAGCACCTACACAGGCTATTCACTTCTAGGTGGTCCATGCGGTGGTTGCTGTGCTTATTAAGTCTAAAATGGCCCTAGAGGAGGCCAATCTATTCAAGAACTTACAATAATCTTCAGAAGCCTGCAATACATTTCTCAAAGAGTCACAACAAGCAATAACTTCCAAGAAATAATCGACTGTCTTCAATCAGCTCTCTATTAAAAGATCTTTTACCTGTTACAGATTTCTCTATAAGCCAATTTAGTTAAACACCGGTTTAAGCAAGCAGCAATTCTATTTTAGCCAGCCAATTAGCTATTCGCCAACTCTACCATTCATGGAATTTTTTAGACACAAGTTATAAATTGATAGTTAAACATCTCATAAGTAATCTATTAAACATGTAAATGGAGATGCGCAAATGAATGGAGAGCCTTCGATGTTAAACTAATTCCTTTGATGATCTTCAAAACACCAAGATGGGATTGCGGCTTAACAATGGAGATATTTTGTTAGAACGATGTAGTTTTATAATGAACTTTCTTGTCGTTTAAATTCTGGTACTCTGTTTAGGATCTTAAGAATATGTTACAAGTAAAAGTTCAAGGAAGATTATTATTATTGAGAAAAAGATAATCCGAAGGTCGTTACTTTAATAATCATCACAGTATGTATCTTGACAAACGTTTCGGATCTCCTTTAATCATGTTGTTTGTAGTTTCTTCATTTTTCTCAGACTTTAACACGAAAAAAAAATACAATAACAAATGCATTAAAAATTATTAAAATTATTATTTTATTATTATATTCTTTTTCCCGAGATAATACAGTTTTATTATTGTCATTTAAGGCGCAAACTTCTTGTCCCATTTTGTGACCCAATTTTGTTATTTTCTTGTTTGTACCATACAATTATTTTGATCTTGGTTATTTCTCCCAGCAATATTGTAATAACCGGACAATTCTTGGATATTGTGATGATATCCAGAGATGTTCGCATCCTCCCTCTTATCTTCTTCACTGCTGCTATGGTTATATATCTACTAAACTTGAAAATGCTGTAATAAGAGTTTTCTCCAAATTGTACCCTCAAACCCTCAACATATCCTTCTCACTATATCTTATTTCAGCGCCCCTATACTCATTTCGCTTTTTATCTACTGAACTAGATTTTATATGCTTCAATTTGCTCTTTCGTTTTACTTTCTCCAACTTACTGTAAGTGGAAAAATTCTGGATATCACAAATTTTCGCCACTGCATTTTATATATACTTTCAGGTCTCGTAAATATAGAATTTAATATATAAAGTCTATCTGCCAAAGTTCAACTCAAAGGTTCAATTTTTTAGTGAAAAAACTTCAACAGTGCACTTATTCTCCTATTATATAATAATAATGTTATCCTATCCTAGTAATAATCCTATTGTATAATATTATATATTGAACTTACTAAAGTTCCAAGAAAATCAGTTAATCACCATTGTCATTAGAATAAGTTTTTAAGTTTGTTTTTGGAATTTTTCTCAAAATTGCTTCAACGATTTTAACTTAGCATCTGGTATTTTATCCGTCGTAGCATGCATATTAAGATAACAAAAATGATGACAACCAACAAGTGTGAGTGTAGCAGAAACATTGCTTTGAAGTGAACTCTCAGCACGAACTTGGTGAATATGCTCTGATGATGGTGAAAATCCGAAACCGGTCAGGAACAAAAGGAATATGCATGTTAGGATGGTTAAAATACCAGATGTTATCCAGCATTGCGAATCCATCCACATATTCAATGATTTTAACTTAGTTTTAAATTTAAGCCTAACACGTCTTCAGAAACTTCCCAAAATAAATAAATAAGTTTCCTATAAAAATTATAGGATTATAACTGGGCAGTGAGATTTCTTGAAATTAAAATCTATTTCTTAAACTTATTAGCAATTAATAGATTTTGTCGAAAACCTTATTTTCAGATCTCTTCTTGGAATATAAGTGAGAAATAAATATTGAACTTAGTAAATTTCTTCTTCTTCTTCCATTGGCTCTACGGTCCTTGAAGAACCTTGGCCTTCGCCAGAAGAATTTGCTGCCAGGCGTCTCTACATTCACTTTCCTTCTCCATTGCCTTACTTCCATCATCCCCAGATCCTCTTCCATTTTAGCCATCCTCATCCAGATCCTGTAGCCATTTTAAACGGGGCCTTCCCCGCTGTCTTTTCCCTCCGTGATGCCCTTCATAGAGCCTCTTTGCCCCCCGACTGGCATCCATCCAGTGCAGATGCTTCAACCAGTGCAGTCTGCCTGCCTTTGCTCTGGCCACAAGACCATCCTCCCTGTAAAGCTCTCTTAGTTCCTTATTCTTCCTTATTCGGTATACTTCATTTTCCTGGATAGGCCCATATATCGTCCGTAACACCTTCCTTTCCCAGGAATGTAACTTTCTTTTATCAGCCTTCCTTAGGGTCCAGGTTTCGGAACCATACAAAACTACTGGTTTGAGGATCGTCCTATAAATGGTGACTTTTGCCTGTCTTGATATGCATTTATTTCGGAGTGGCGGCAACAAGGCTGTATAATATCTATTTCCAGCGCTTATTCTACTCTTAATATCCTGGCTTAGGTCGTTTTTGCACGTTTTTAAGCTGCCTAGATACTTAGAAATTTTTTTTAGCCTTAAAGCGATGTTCAGCAACTTGTAAGTCGCCGAATCTCCTCAATCTTCTAGTGGTCACCATATATTTAGTCTTTTCCTCATTTATTTCTAGACCATATTTTACGGCTCCTTCCTCTAATTCTCCCAAAGCATTTTTTAGTGCAGCTGCCGATCTTGCAACAATTGCTGCATCATCGGCATAAGGAAAAAGCTGCGATATGCGGTTATAAATGCTACCCCCGGGATTCTCGGTTATATTACGGTCAACCACTTCTAGAATTAAATTAAAGAGTACACGGGACATTGAATCTCCTTGCCTCAGCCCCACATTTACAGGAAACCCCTGTGACACAGTATTTGTAAATTTTTCGGTTTTAAATAATGGCTGACCACCACAAAAATACTATACTTACAAACATTTCACATTTGCAAACACCATTTGTTATGGAATATGTGGATGGGTCCGCTATGCTGGATAGGATCTGGTATTTTATCTGGCGTAGCATGCATATTTCTTTTATTCCTGACCGGTTTAGGATTTTCATCCATTGTCAGAGCAAATTTATCAAGTTCCTGCAGAGACTTCACTTCAACGCATGTTCCTGTTACACTTTTTGATGTGGGTTTGTTGTTACATAAACAAACCAACAAGTGTCGAGTATAACAGAAACATTACGTTGAAGTGAACTCTTTGCATGAACTTAATAACTTTTGCTACGACGGATAAAATACCAGACCATTTGTTATATTCATGGAATACCCAAACGTTACTTTTTGTTGAAAACTCTAATAAATTCGGAAAGCTGACCGAATGTTGTATTTATTTTATACTTTCACCAGCATGGTGAAAAAGTAATTCTATTTGGTATATTATCCATCAAAGTTTAATTCTACATCCTTCAAAGCATCCTATGCAGTTAATTTTCTGGGAATTTTATTACTTTTGGCCTGAGATATTTATGCATTTCTGGGATATTATCGCAACATTGCGCATCCAACCACATATTCCAATTAATTATTTTTTAGGACTAAAGTCAGAATACAGTATACATAATAACAGTTGTATACCAATATTTGTTACAAAAAGAGTAGAAAAACAATTAATTATATATCGCATTAAAAATTATTCATCAGGTTTTCAACACTTGATTCCATTTACAAGTTCAATCTTGATATAACCATCACGCTTGAAGAATTGATGTTTTATTGATCATCAATAACTGCTGCTTAACATTTATCTAACCTTCCCACTTTTTATCAAGATTATTTCTTTCAATGAAATGTCTAAATAATATTTTACTCGTTTAATTAAATTGCACAAGGAAATACGAGTGGGTTATGAATAGGGCAAGCAGAATCGATAATCTATGTTTACGCTACTTTAATACGAGAAATGATTCTATTAATAAATAAACTTGTTACAACAAGAAGTTTTTTAGAATAGGAGGTGATCGGTGTGTTTTGATATAGTGTGTCAACAGCCCGATATCGCAAACTACTTTGAAGGCTTATGGGAATATTTATAGATATTGGCATTTAAGCTATATTATTGCTATATTTGCCAGAAACAATTCAAGCTGTTCATTTTATTTTTTTCATTATTTTGATAAACATTCGACAAGACGTATCAGCAGCTATTTGTTAATAACATAATGAACATGTATATTATTATTATTATTATTATTATTATTATTATTATTATTATTCACACACTCCAGGCCACCGTACCTAGCGCATTGCGTCAAACCCGGTGTGCCTATACTTAGCCTTAGCTAAGGCCTATACTTGACCTTAGCTACATAGTAGGTAGGTTACCGTCCCTGCCAAGGGGAAGTGAACCTCTACATATCCGTCCAATCCTTCTTAATACCGATACTTCTCGAGCAAACTCGACAAAGTCTTGAAAATTTCTTCCCCTCTTCGTTATACTTTACAATCTCACCGCCAGTTCTCTCCCCTTCTTTTCCATATGGTTTCTTGCCTCGTCGAGGAGACCGGAAGAGAACGAAGTGCACCTTGTCCCGTTCACCGCATTTACAATTCGTGGAATCTTTCAATCACAGCTCATAGAGCTTCAAGTTGAACTCCCCATGGCCCGTGAAATATTGTGTTAGGTTCGGGATAGCTCCAACCATCGAATCGACAGTCTGTGTTGCAGATTCGGGAAAATAAGTATGTTGTTTTCCATTTCTCTGCTTCATCCCAGCGTTTCTGCCACTTCCCAATCTCATACACTCGGATCTTTTTCTTTATAAGTACAGCAGGCGTCTGACTGGAAAGCTCCTCACCATCAAGGATAATCATTCCCCCTTCTTATGCTTATGGGTCCCCATTATCTCTGCGAGGAGAACAAGCGGCAACACACCAGTGACCACCGGTAAAGAAACCGTTGTGGATGTCGCATAGGCCCTTGTTCCAGAGCACAAAATGGCTTCTTTGAGTGCCGATTGTCGTGGGGCCTTGTAAGGCGGAGTTAGGGCAGGTTTTAGGGATTGCGTTGGGTGGGTTATTTTTATTTATTTATTTTATTCTGTTCTTTTTTTGGAGTTTTCCTCTTGTTGTGTTGTTTGGGAAATTGCTGGTTCTTGTTAGGATATACGTTTTGGGATGTATGGTATGGGTGGGTTATACGTTATGGGTATGTGCGAGGCTTTGAGTGGATGTATTTATTGCGTGGTTGTGTGCGTGTGGCTGCCAAAGGTTTTTATTCATTTTTTTTTTGTGGCTCTTTTGTTAGTGTTGTGTTTGTTGTTGTTATTGTTGTTTCTTTTTGGATCTGTGGCTTGTTGTTGGGTACTCATGGGACTCTGCTGTTGTTTTGTTGAGCTGTATCAGGTTCCTTTGGATAGTGTGTTTCCGCGCTGCCTACTTGGGTTGGTGGAGGAGGGAGGGAGGGCGGTAATTTTTCTTTAGCTCTTTTCCTCCTTCTCTTTCTGAAGTCGATGCTTCTCTGGGCGGGTGTGAGCGCAAGCTCAGGGACCGCCCGAATGGTGTGGGGAAAAAAATGGGTTTTTTGTATTCGTAATATAGTGCCCCTGTACGACTGCAAGTCAAGCTTCTCAGCCAAACAGGCAGCTGCGTACGTTGCAACATTCTCTATTACGCCCTTATAGATGGTCAAGGCCGCACCACTCTTCAGCCCCCACTTATCGCGGGCTTGATCCCCTGGTACAAACTGAGACATATGGAGGCAACCCAGATGGGGCTTAAAAAGAAAGCTTCCAATCCAACAGCACGCCCAGGTACTCAAACTAGGTTACAAGGACTATCCCTGGATCAGGGCGGACGAATGGGATGAAGCTTGTCTTTCAATAGACATGTATATAGAAAGAAAGCATACTTCCCCCATTGATAGGAGTCAAAAGGCTTTAATAAACTGTAATGGATTAAATATATCTGTTGAGAAATTTCGCCCAAGGGCGGACAAGCACTGAATATATATTCATAATATATATGATAACAGCCATATCATTCAAAATGATTTTTCATTTTCCTAATTTTATGCGAAAACAGCTTTAACGAATTCTTCTATTAAAGGTGACACAAATCAACAAATGGAATAGTTTTGTGAAATAATCCTTCCAATTTTATGGGGATTACGTGAGAGCTGTCAGAGTCAGAGTACTCCCCCACTCACTGCTAGTTCACTGGAATATTTACTAGAAAATTTAATTTTTTGGAGGGAATTTTTCTGAAGATGCGGTACCTACAATGCTTTTCAAAAAACTGCACTATGCTATTAACTGCATCATCATTCAGTGGAGAATTAAGTAATTAAATAAACTTCAAATTTGAAGAAAATAATCAACGACAATTTCAGATTTTCTTATGATTTTTCAAAAACTATTCAAAAACATTTTCCTTAAATTTGGTACATCTAAATTATTCATATAAATAAAATTCTATCACTTTTGTTTGAAACAATTTTAACTGAGTAGTTGAATCTATAAGCTTCGATTTATATATAATAATGCCATTTCAATGCAACTAAGCTTTTAGTAAGAAGTCTCATTCTCAGAAAAATGTGTCCATCAGAATTATGAGAATTGCAGTAAATCATTTTCAATGTTTTACGTCAGTTATTTTAAAATAAATATTTAACCTTACTAATTTCCAGAAAAAAAGAAAGTTTGAACATAGAAACAAAATAACTGAAAATATCATTTCATATACATTGTTTTAATTTTATCTCTTCTAAAATACAAAACTACCTGTTGCTGATAAACATTTTGCCATGCAATGTTTGAGGGCAGATATCACTCTGTCTATTGTTCATAATTTGTGCGTTTTTAATTTTTTTTTTTTTGTTACTTTCTCTACTGCTTTGAAAGGAATTATAACATTTGTGTCAGATTTTGGAAACTGGATTTTCCTACAAAATATATGTTTTGAGATATCACCTATTTCCCTGAGATGAAAATATGGTTTTTAGAAGTTTATGTGGGATTACTTATAAAAAACGAAAAGTCGCTAAAACTACAAACTTCATATTTAATTTAAGCACTTACCAGAGGGAACTTTTAACAAAGTTTTGGCCTTTCATTGGTCAACCATGGGTACTCTATTCAGTAAATAGATATAATCAGATTTTTTACAGATGAATTTTCTCAAAAACAGAGCCCACGATTTTCTTTAAACTTAGCAGAAGTACTTATATATACATATTGATCTGAAACTTTTATTTGATCATTTTTTTTTTTTTTTAAATTCATTTATTGCTATTATGGCATAATTAGACTGTTCATAGAATGATAAATAAGTGGAATATTTGCTTAACACTTTGATCGCTAAGTTAGATCTTAGTAACCGCTATGCTTACATTGGGGGGGGGGCCGTCACCCCATAACTACTAGGTGACACTTTTCTTCAGTTATATCTGATTTTACGACTAATTTACAATAATTTTATGTGAAACACAAACGTTTAATAGTATTAAGACATATTTAAGTACATATTTACATAATATATTTTAAATATATAAGTATATAACATACTAATTCGCATGATATTCGTTGAAACAATTCAGATTCAGCTGCGGTGAGAATTATCATAATTATGGCAATACATTCTAGATCCTATTACAGTTTTACTAGCTTCTAGGTTCCAGACTTAGTTTCTTGTTCTGATAACATAGACTTTATTAGGTACATACCTCTGATCCACCCTGAGCGATCAAAGTAATAAAATTACTTTGTTTATGATGTGATGTAAATGAAATTTTAGCTTCTGGCTTTATCACCAGGATAATATAGCTTCTCAATACTATTGCTGCTGTGGCTGTAATAATGTTTTTTTCCATCAGGAAGAAACCAAGAAATCGGCGGCACCAAAAGAAGCTTTTTGGAACATTATAATAAATTTACGCCCATCTTAAACATATTTTTTTTTCAACGCTCTTCCATCCTTTTTGTATTCAGCATACTTTTATCGATAGTGTTTAGTTTTCAGGATTAAATCTTTGTTCTAATATGAATTTCTTTTAATTTTATTTGTATACATTACATATAATGTGCATTACATATATTAATGATCTTCCTTTATCCATTGTCCATTCCAGCTACCACCTTTATGCCGATGACTCCCAGATTTACCTGTCCTTTAAGCCTTCTGATCTTCAAGATGCAATAAACAAGCTGCAGGATGATCTTAACAACATTAATTCGTGGGCAGTAGCTAACATGCTCTCCCTTAACCCAGATAAATCCAAAGCCATTGTCATTGGTTCCCAATTCCTCATAAACTCCACTGCTCCCTTCCCCACCCTTTTCCTCAACAACATCCCGATAAAATATTGTTCTTCTGTTAAAACCTCGGAATCATCTTCGACCAAAACCTCTCCTGGAAAAATCACATCTCCCACATTAACCGCCAATCCATATTTATCCTCAGACAGTTCAACATCTCCCGCCATCTCCTCCCAGCGAAGACCCGTCAACTCATTGTGACCTCCCTTATATTCCCCCATTTCGACTATGGTTGCTTAGTGTACGGGGGACTCTCTGGAGATCTCGAGGCCAAACTTAAACGTCTTATGAACTGTTTTATTCGTTTTATCCTCGGAATCCCCAGAGACTCCCGCATATCGCACTTCTACCACGAGTTGAACTGGCTCTTCCCTATCTAAATGTCGCCAGTACTTCTTAGGCTCTTTACTCTTTCAAGTCATCCAATTTCAAAGACACTCGTATATCTTTAAACTTCTGAAATTTAAATCGTCTGTCCACACCCGTAACACACGCTCCCGTCCTTCCGATCTTTATACTCCCTCCCACCATACATCCGCTTTTCAAAAATCCTTTGTAGTCCGTGCCACCTATTTATGGAACTCCTTACCTTTGTCTATCCGTCGTGCCTCCACTATTGATACCTTCAAGTCCCGTCTTTTTCACCACCTCTTATCCTCACAAGTCTCTCCGAACCCTTAGAAGATTCCTCTCTCTCCTCCTTATCATTCATGGCTTAATCATTTTCAATAATTATTATTATCAATTATTACTAATGATACATACATAATTGTCAAGGCCAGACATACTAGGCCACTTGTATTTTGTATTATTGTTCCTAAGGGACTTATGTCCCGGGACAAGAATAAAATTTTTCATTTTTCATTTTTTTCATTTTCATTTGATTCGTAGAATAATTTTCCTCAAGACCTCACTGCACTAACAAAGTAAACACGGCAATAAAAGAACTTGCAACTATAACGTGATCCTACACCTAATACGTGCCCAAATCTAATTCTTTGATTGCTTATAATAATGATGACGATTATTGATGCTTGTATTCAGTAATATTATATTTTTACACTCAACTTAATATACTTTTCAAGAACAAATTAAATCTTTCACCATATTCAACATTTTTCTACTGAAATCTTTGAAGAAATGCTTAACTTAATTGATAAAATTATTAATTTTTAAAGTTTAATTAGTCGACAATTTTTTTTTTTTTTGCGTATTTTCACTTCCTCTTACTCCTAGTAAGTGGAAGTATTGCAATCGTATCAAATTATCGATATTGAGTTTTCATCGGAATATCCGTTTTGAGGTCTCTTGAATCCAAAAAAGTGGTTATTATTTAGCAAATGGTGTGTGTGTGTGTGTATGTATGTGAACTGCATAGCTCAAAAACAAATAACCACAGAAAGTTCAAAATAAATATTCCTTTTGGGTATCACCATGGGATCCCACAGTATATTATCTGTCAAAATTCCTCAACCGGAAGTACACTTACTGAATGTTTTTTTTTTTCACTTTTTTGCAATTTTCTCGAAAATGGCTCCGACAATTTTCTTTAAACTTAGGATATCAACTACACATACATACAAGGGGCTACAATTTCTATTTGAAACATTTCTCCGGAAAAATGCATTTAAGGGCACTTTTGGGGGAGGAATGGAGTTAGATTGTCCTCTAAGCAAAATTCCGAGTTTCAAGAAAATTTGAAAAAATCCGAAGTGTATTTTTACTGAACAGTTTTTTTTTTTTCAGTTTTTGTGATTTATCTCCATTAAAAACACCGAAGAATTTCACTAAATTTGGTAATACTCAGTATATAGGTTTGTCAATTACAAATTTTCAAAACTGGGAGTAAGAGAAATTTGTGTGAATGTTTCACACTAGATTTTTAAAATTGATTACTGTTGATTTAAAATAGGGTTCAAACTGTTATTTTGAGCTGCTACATATTTTAAGATTTGTTCTTTTTTTTCGCGATTGAAGGTAGGTTAGAACAAATATGTGTAACTTTTTAAATCGTAAGTTTTTTAAACCATCTCTGGAAGGGTTAACACACAAAAAATATCTTGTAATTCTTAGTTTGCAGTTAGAGTTATCGTCTTGACTGTTGCGAAATGTCCTCTTTGAAAATTTGCCGAAAAAGAATATTGTTTCTTTCGAGAAAATTCTCTTTTATAAGAATTCTAATAATAGAAACAGTTCTGAATCTTATTTTAAGAATAGGCTATCTAGTTGGTCTATTGATCGTTGTATTGAGTTTGTCACCTTAACAGATTTCATGAAGTTATAATTATTAATAAAGTTATAATTTCAAAAAAATATAAAAACAGAAAAAATTGTAAAATAAAAGCTGTAAGCTAATTGAAAATTAAATAAAAATAAATAAATAAATAAATAAATTGTTTTTAAACTAAAAGAGAATAAAATATGAAACCAAATTTTTTTTTAATATTAATTGCAAGTTAACTTTAGCCTTTTAACATTAGACCATTTTGCCCAACTTTTTCTACATATTAATAACGTGAATTGATAATTTTTTTTAATTTTATCTAAATTCTGTGAGCCCAGTAGATGACAACAAAATGAAAGGCATCTTTCATCTTTATTTAAAAGGACTATTTACAATGTTTATACGAGGGTGGTTTGAAAAGTTCTCGGAATGTACTAGAAAGAAGTGTCTTACCTCGGTGGAACTGCTTTTATTTTTCAACATAGTCTCCCTGTAGACTAATGCATTTGGTCCAGCGATGTTCCAATGCCTTTATCCCATCTCGAAAATGAGATTCCTCCAGGCCTGCCAAGTACCTCTCCAATTCGGCTGTCAGTTCTTCCGTTGTAGGAAATCTCCGTCCACCGAGGAAAATTTTCAGCTTGGGGAAGAGATGAAAGTCTGATGGTGCCAAATCAGGTGAATAAGGTGGATGTGGCAACAATTCGTACCTCAGTTCATGAAGTTTTGCCATGCAATAACACTTGTGTGCGGGCGGGCGTTGTCCTGATGAAAGATGACTTTCTTCCTTGCCAAACCAGGCCTTTTTTCGCGTATCTTTTCCTGTAGTTGGTCTAGGAGGTTTGCATAGTATTGCCCCGTAATTGTTTGGCCAGTAGGAAGATAATCTATCAGCAGAATTTGGGAAGCCTTTTGCATCCCAGAAAACTGAGGCCATGACCTTTCCGGCCGAACGTAGTGCCTTTGCTTTCTTTGGTGGTGGTGACTCAGCATGTTTCCACTGCTTTGACTGCTGTTTTGTCTCTGGGGTATAGTAGTGGACCCAAGTTTCATCTGTAGTCACAAACCGGCGCAAAAAATCTTGTTGGTTGCGCTGAAAACGGGCCAGACTTTGTTCGGACATTTCCAATCTGGTGCGTTTATGGTCCAATGTCAAGAGCCGCGGCACCCATCTTGCCGATAATTTTTTCATTCCCAGTTCTTCGGTTAAAATATGATATACCCGTTCAGATGACATCCCTATAGCTTCAGCAATCACTCGCACTTTCAGTCGACGATCCTCCATGACCATTTTATGCACTTTTACGATAAATTCTGGGGTCGTAGCACTTTTTGGCCGTCCACTACGCGGATCATCATCTAAGCTCTTCCGACCAAATTTAAACTCGCTGGCCCACTTGGCAACAGTTGAATATGAAGGAGCAGAGTCCCCCAGTGTGTTCTGAAAGTCGGCATGAATTTCCTTTGCTTTCATACCTTTCTTTACAAAGTACTTAATCACCGCTCGAATCTCTGTTTTTTCCATTGTCACAAATCACTACGTGGGAACAACAACAAAGAGTCGTCACTACCACTCTCCTGCAGCAAGAGCACTGACGCGCCACGTGTTCACTCACAAAGGATGTGTGATTATTGCGCGGGAACCTCGTTGCTCTAGCACTGACATCTAGCGGTGATTCCGAGAACTTTTCAAATCACCCTCGTAGTTATAAAAATTTTAATTGAATAATGCACTTCAAGTCTTCATGATTCAAACGAAAATCTTAAATCCTTTTAATTATGTGAACGGTACAGCTCAAAAGGAACTCGATTTTTTTTTTTTTTAAATTATCTGTTTATATTAGACATAAAGTACGCACCAATTTTGTTGAAACATCTTTTCGTATTCAAGGGAATTAAAACACATATTCCAATTTCATTGTCGAGAATTCCGACAAGATCTCAATATTTTTTCTTGACAACAATAAATTAGGGGAAGTAATAACATTGTTTTTTATATATATAAATTCTCCTTAGAAATTTCTTTTAAAAGATATTTATTGTTTCAAAATTAAAGAAGGAAGAATTGGATTAGAAAAGATACTAGCTGTGACATTGATTTCATAGTCTCTTGACGTCAATATATAAATAATGAAAGTTAGAATTAATGAGAGAATAACTCAGTGGAGCATGAAAGGATCCTCTCCTAAAGGGTGGTTATTTGCATAGAAATGTTGAAAGTGAAATTTCCAACTGAAATATAAAAACCAACAAATTACTGTTTATTATTTATAAGTGTATTTTTATAATTTATAGAACTTAAATAAATGAAAGAATTCAATTTGATTTCAGGGGAGTATCTCCAGATTGTGGAGGAAGAAAAAGCGGCGAAGTAAGAGTGAAAGAGGAACTAGTATTTGATGGAGGTGGTCCTAGTGGAGGCATCGGAGGAGGAGGAGGAGGTGGAGGAGGTAGTAGTGGTGGAGGTGGAGGTAGTAGTAGCGGAATGGCGGTCGGAAGTGGCAGCACTTCCAGCGGAAGTAGTAATTACTGGCCTCCAGGTCCATTACCATCACCAGTCAGGATAAACGGCGTACGTCCTGAGTTGATTGGCGGCGCGGAAATGAGACCTCCAAGGCCTAGTGCTCCCGTACCACGTGCAGCTCCCACTGTCATTATGGGAGAAGCGGGAGGAGTTAGGACAATGGTATGGTCTCAACCTCCACCACAAGAACAACCGACCACCTCTAATTGGCCGCCACCTCCTAATCAAGAAGAAACTGCCGCTCAACTTTTACTTACTCTAGGTTCGTTATTTTACTTTTATAAATTACATTAGTTTGTCAATTTCTTACAAACAATTGATTTCTTGTTTATGAATAATCTGGAACTATTGTGGGTGGGCAATATTTATGTATATAAAATGAAAGTGGGTCTAAAATTATTTTTATGATTCTCATTATTTCAGTATAGTAAATCGATCAGGCCGCCCAAAAATTATTCTTAAAATCCTACATTTCTTTTTTAATCGTTCAAATAATAAAAATAAATTTATAATTAATTGTAAAAGCAAAACATTTCTGGTAATATAAAAAGTTTATAAAAATGATTCTACTAAGTATTCTAATTTGAGCATAATTTTTAAAAAATATACAATATGAACGGATATACGGAGAATTTATTCTTAAACATACGATTTAGCTAGCAATTTTAAATCAAAATTAAATAAATCTCATATGAAATATTCACAACGACATTCTTTCACAACGATTATTACAATTAAAAATCGATTAATTTTGTTTTAAACTAGGAATTTTTAGTTAACATTTAGTTGTCTTTTATATAATATATAGATAGTGGGGAACTGTATATTATAATTGGCTGCTATCTGAATTGTCTACGATCTAGATTCTACACAGCAGGCAACATTCTGTCAAGCCCTAACAACAATGAAATAACAGATTAAAGGAAAGCCAACAAAAACACTGAAAAATCGGAAAAATGTTTCAATGAGTTAGGTTAGCTAGGTTTATATAGATAGATGCAGTTGGTATACCCAGTTGAAAGAAAATCGGTGGAACCGTTTTTAATAACCTAAGAAAACTATTCATTAAATCCTAGTTCCAGTTAATTTACATTTTAATGCTAGCAATGCTATATTATTTTGATAGAACCTAATAAATGAAGCTTTAGAAAGAAAGCTTAAGATTTCGGCTTAAAGAAAATCGTTTAAACCGTTTTCGGAAAAAATTGCAAAAAAAACTTTAGGTAAAAAAAAAAACTATTAAGAAAAGTGCACTTTTCGGTTGACGTATTTTGTTACAGAAATCTTCTTGAGGATCTCTTGGTGACTTCTAAATGGGAGATTAAGATTGAGCTGCCTGAAAAGTTTCGCTTTTGATTTTTTATTATTTGTTTTTTTTTTCATTTACAGGTGCCACGAATAATATAAAAAAGATACTCCATATTAATTAATGCACAAAATTTCACAGTGCGTTAAATGTCTATTTGACAGTTCATTATGAAGTCTGCAATGTATTTATAAACTTTACAATTGTTACACTGTAGCAAAGTTCTATAACAGAAGAACAGTTGAGGAACGTGATCATTCAAGTTTTGAAACAGAGACAGCTCTCTCTCGCTCTCTGTTTTCTGAGATGAATAGATCATTATGACGTTCTAGATCTTCTTCTTTGCAAAATTTGATGCAAATTGTAGAAGTCTAAAGTGTAGTGTCTATTCTATTATTTGTTTACAAGTAAAGTAAAGTAAAGTAATGCCTACTTTTTTCAGGCGGGCTTAGTGTCCAACTACCAAATTAGGTATCGTGGACGGGAGCGAAAGCACCTACTTTACTGTTAACATTTTTCTTAGCAATATAAAATTTAGTTATACACGGGACTCGAACTGGGGTCCTCCCACTTACAAGTCCATGCTCATAACCACTACACCAACACCCGCCCCTTGTTTGCAAGTATTTTTTTTATTTTCCATGGTTTGATGGTTTGCTCAAGCTACATACTATTATAATATGGATGTGAAAAGGAAAATAAACTAGTACAAAAGCTGAACATCACAAACTGCAAGGAGTTAACAAGTATAATAGAAGTTAGGTAGCGAAAGATATATACAGAGACAGACTGGCTGAGTGATGAGCAAGTAGTAGAAGCTTGCTGAGTGGTCATAAACTGTTATAAAACAACTGTTCCTCTGTACGGCTAACTGTATATATATATATAGAGTCTCCCACCCTAGTCTGGCCTAGGTAGCGAGTAACTAGATTGATTCATTTTTGCATTTCTCCACTCTTCGAATCCTATAGTTCACATCCTATGAATCTTACACACTTAGGCTTGCGGATTAAATCACGCAGTTTTGCCGATTATTCGATATAAGGTTTTTTAATGATAGCATCCTTTTGGATTGCTGTTATAATTGAGATGCCATTTCTTGCAAGTTTTGTAGGTAAATATGCTTCAAATCCGTGTAAAAGAGATGGTTGTATAGCTGTTCGTTTTGTTAATTGATCTCCACCACCTCCAATACCTTTAAAAATGGCTTAATGAACCAGCCAAGGTGCACAATTGGTTACAAATTTTTGAATTTATGGAATTTTACCTCTTATTAAAAGAATGAATGAGTTTCCAGCTTTCCCGATGCAGCTTTCTAATCTGAGCAGCACGCTTTGGCTATCCGAGAAAAGAAATCTTTTGATTTATTTTATTCGCATCAAAACACACTTATTTCGGGACCTTAAATAATGAATTTCCAATGAAATCGAAATTTCAAAATTCGACGCATCGCAATATTTTCTTCTACGTAGCAAAAATGATAAGAATCTGTAATATAATATTGATAAAACATTAACTAATGTTCTTAAACCTTTCTACAGATAAACTTATCTCTTTTCATTAGAAATGTACAGTTTTTTCTTTTTTTTTTTTTTTTTGGTAATTTTAAATGTTATAAAGAAAGTTAAGTTAGCAAGTCTGATTAGTTGGATCCAAAGTACTAGAGAAAAGTGTGATATTGACCTGGTAAAAGTCTATGAGATAACGTAATGTTTTATCAAGATCTCCTGACGATTGGTGGACCCCTGAAACCGGTTGATGATCATAAAATAAAGCTGGATATCGCGCGAAATTCTCTAAAGTATTTTTAAGTTGCTGACATAGAGACAAAGACTGATAGGTGTTTTTTTTTTTCTATTTCTATTTGTCTATTTTTACTTTTTTTATCTGTTAACGTATTCTTTTCTATCGAAAGCTAGAGTTGCAAGCAAGCGCAAAGAAAGAATCTTCTATGTGTATTAACAATTCTCTATGTTTCTATTTTTAAAGTTTAATGCGTGTTTGTATTTTAAGACTTCATTTAAAGGCGGAGAACTCGTAAACGATACGTGAATATGGTTCATTAATCGCAATACATCGCTGAAAACAGAAAATATTTTTGACAATACTCTCATTGTAACTAATGAGGAAAAAATTGTTGACGATGTATTTACGATTGAAGCTAATGTTATGGAAAATAGTAAATCATTTGGGTTAAAAGATATGGTAAAGTGGTAAGCATTCCCAATAAATTACATTGCAGTTCATGGAAATCAAGCTAGCTTCATCGAAATATCTATCAGAGCCTATCGTCGGTTTAAATATTTTGCCTACAATTAAAGATAAGAACAAAAAAATTTTTTTTTTTCAAACTTTAGCCATCCATTATGTTGGCCGTGCAATATAAAATTGGTTCAAAGCGCCGCTCTTAGTAGAATGGTTAAATGTCTGGACAGCTATGCTTGATTGTAATGCGGAACTAGGTTCGATTCCTGGTCTAAAGGCCTTGGATTTTATAAAATATATTAAATATGGGTAAATTATAGTAAAGAATATTGTACTAAACATCTCCGTTCATGTAATTGGACGTGCCGCTTTTTAAAAAAAAAAAATCGCCATTACTTTATTTCTTGTTTTTATTAAAATTTATTCGACAAAATAATTTGTCTATGAAGACCATTTTTATGTGAAGAAACAAAACAAAAAAAAGGTGTTTTTAGTTTTAGAACAATTTCTGAAACTAAAAAATAACGTATGACATAATAAATAAAGAAAGTCTTAAAAAGAGTTTGCAAGAAAGATGAATATTTATTTATATACAAACAATAATATTTATTTTTTTTTATAATTTATTTTCAGATATTTAATTAATTGAATATATAATCACATTACATGTCAGTGTACTATAATCATAGTGACAGTCATCAGCACAAGTAAATGACGTTACTAATTAGTGAATGTGATCACGTGTTTATCAGCTACCAACATGAATAAATAGTTTAGCAAATTATATGCACGAACTGTTTGTCAATATTTTTCCCTTCATTTACATTCATATCTGTTCTTAAATTAGTTGATTGCTATCTTTTTATAAAGGTAATGTTATTGTTTTAATTAATAAAATTGAAAAGGGAAATCTGAACACAGCAACAAAGTTGGAAAGTTGGAAAAATTATGATTATGTACGTTTGAAATGTCCCCGTATTAGTTCACCAATTTCTAAAGTTAATTTTTTTTTTTTTTTTAATTTATTCAAAATAATTTCTATTTCTAGGATAAACAAAGTCTCAGATTCCAATTTTATAAAATTCCGATTCTATTGATTGGTATGTAATTTTTGTTTTTTTCTCTTACCTTTTTTTTTCGTCAACGCGCGTGAGAAAAAAAATGATATTCCGATGAAGACTCTTAGTATGAGTGAGTATCGCGATAGGGCAAGAAATTTTGACGACCGGAAATATATATGTTTTGAGGTGCCCTGAATACGAAAAACAAATATGTTTTTAACGAATATATATGTTTGTATGTGTGTTTTAACAGAATATATCAAAAACGAAAAGTCGCGCAGCAAGTTCAAACGTGTTATTGAAAAATCACTATGATAATTTTGTTTAAAAGTAGAAAATTATAAATACTACATTTTCTTGTATCATTTGTTTGCCTTATCAGTGAAACTAATTCCGTAATGACACATCGACTTTTGTTTTTCATTAACGTGTTAAACAGAAGTGTATTTATTTATTTTTATCACAAAATTTTATTTTTAATTATCGTTTGTAATTGTTGCGCTCAAAGTTCAAGAAAACAGATGTGATTTTTTTTAAATTGACAGGAGTTACTGATATATATATATATATATATATTTTGTTATAGGTCAAGAGAGTGGCAGCGGTTGTGTAAGCGCCGGAAGTGGTAGTAGCGCAAGTTCGGGAAGTAGTGCGCCGGCCGGCACGAGTAGCAGCGTTAGCGGAAGCAGTAGCCGTGCATTAAATATGGAACGCCTTTGGGCCGGCGATCTTTCACAACTACCTGGTGCTCAACAGATAACCGCTTTAAATCTGTCCTGGGCTAAACCACCTGGTCACCATCCGCTCGATCCTAGCGCTAAATCATCCATGTCTGCATCTACAGATGAACAGGAAGATGATGACCAACCAATGATCTGTATGATCTGTGAAGATAAAGCCACTGGTCTTCACTATGGCATCATCACTTGCGAAGGGTAAATATTTAATATTTTAGAGAATTAATTACATCAGGAACTATTACAAAAACGTTAATATGAATTTCATTAAATTTTTATTTAATTAATATTTGTTCTAAATTCAATATAGTGATATTTTAAATTTAACGTTTCCGCCTCTCCCTACGAGCACATTTCCCCACTTATTTTTGCTTCCACCTCTCGCTGCTGTAAGAGGAAGAATAACTGTCGTGACAAAATTTACGAAATTGATTTTTCACCAGAAATATTATTTGAGGACACTTGAATAAGAAAAAATGGTTTTATCGAATTGTGTGTGAACAAAACGAAATATCGCAAGAAAGCACAAACCTGAATGCCGTACCACCATCTCTAGGACACGAAAGTTTCGATCAAAATCTATTAACAGAATGTTCGATTTATCCAAACAGTTAGTTTACCTACGATTTTACGAAGAAGATTTCAACGGCTATCTTTCAGTCAAGAACCCTTGAAGGCACATTATTCGCACCAAATAGTCTCAAGATTGGTGTAGAACAGCCTAACTGCCCTAGCCGAGGTGGTAGTTCGGAATAAGCTGATGCCTGGGTGCAGGGATATGCGGGGTTTTTGGGCAATGAGACGGCGGATGTCCTAGCGAGGAAGGGTTCGAAGGATACCTTTATAGGCCTCGACTTCTTCTGCAGGTTGTCCAGGAGCCTAATTCAAACTTTTATCAAAGGCTGGATAGAAGAACAGCGTCTGCAATGGTGGCGGGGGTGGAGAACACCAAGACAGAGGCATGCTAATAAACACTTCATTAAGAGACATTTGCCTAAATTTACCAGGAATCTACTGAGCCATAGCCGAAGGAACATAAGGCTAATAGTAGGTCTATTAACAGGCATTATAAGCTGTATAAGCACATGCACCAATTACTATTTGCAGATAACGCGTTAAGCCGATTCTGCAGGGTCGAGGAGGAAACCCCGTTCACAACTTTTGTGAGTGTGCCGGCCTAACGAGGACAAGGTTTCTTCAACTGGGGACAAGCAGTCCCGAAGCCACAAGGTTCATGACGACGGAGCCACTCTCAGCTTTGCTACGCCTGATTAAGCGGGTGAAGCTGAGGGATGGGCTATAATCTTAGAGGATCTACAATAGACCTCTTAATGTAGGTCGCAATGGAATGAGGCCCGACCTCCCCCTTCTGTCAGTCTAATCTAACCGGTTTCGGATTCTCATTTATCGTCTAAATATGGTTTATTAATTAAGTGTAGAGACTTGACTTTTGCTTAAAGTTTTTACCAAACCGATAATTCGAAAACGGTTATGAAATACATGCTGCAACTGATAAAGAACCCAGAAGTTTTCTAGCCATGCGAACATGAAATGCATAGCATAACATATAAGATACTACTGTTGTTAAAAAAATTCAACGTTTGAAGAAAATCATGTGGCCAGCAATTACGGAAATGTAGTCAAATTTTTAAACAGACCAGACCAGAGAAAATGAACCTCTAGGACCCAAGGCACGATTACAAGAAAGCAACAGTCTGGACGGCGCGGCGGTATTGTCTACGTTTAAAATAATTAAATACTTCTTATTTAACAAACATTTTTTATAAACAGAATTAGAGTCCAATAGTTTCATAAGATTATACACCGTTATAAAGCAGTACCATAAAATCAGTGACCATTGTTGGATTTATGCCTTTTTTTTTTTGCTGCTGGGCCACCATTCGATACCTACCATTTACAGTTATATTTGACTTTCAATTAATTTGAGAAAATGGGAAGAGGAGCAACCCACCACGAGGGAATAATAGGATGCTGGTCCAAATTGTATGGACAACCTCACACTACAAGCCGGTAGAATGGCGGAAGAATAAAAAAGAAGAAAAAAAAACAAATACACTAAAATAAAGACATGTTACTTTGAAAAAAATTATTATAAAAAAAATGTCCATGTTGGGGCGGGTGTTGGTGTAGTGGTTATGAGCATGGACTTGTAAGTGGGAGGACCCCAGTTCGAGTTCAGCGTATAACTAAATTTTATATTGTTTAAAAAATGTTAATAGTAAAGTAGGTGCTTCAGCCCCCGTCCACGACACCTAATTTGGTAGTTGGACGTAAGCCCGCCTGAAAAAATAGACATTACTTTACTTTTAAAAATGTCCATACAATTAACTACACTGAAATGGTCATGAATAAATTTACGTACGTTACCATAACAAATACAGAATTAATTAATTAATTAATTCTGTATTTTTTTGTAACTAATTGTTATTTAAAACTAATCCAGTATTTAGTGAAATTTAGAATTATAATGGTAAAACAAATCTGAATCTATTAAAAATAATGTCTTTTAGAACTTTAAAGGTTTCTGTTTTCATAAAGATTATTTAGCAATAAAAAAATTCATCAAATACTATTTATCTTGTTCATTGTAATAATATTCTTCAAATTATCCTAATAATAAAAAAGTCTGGTGTGAAACAGTCCCATGACTACCTCATACTGGCATTAATGAAATTATAAAATTAACAAATAAATTTGCGCATGGTAGCCTAACGTATCTATGTAAATATAGATGTGGTAGGGGTACATGTTGGTTAGTACCTCTGGTAGGTACTATTTGAAGTAATTACTTTGTAATCCAGTAGAGACAGCGCCAATAAAATATGAAATCTAATTCCTAAGAATCTCCTAAAATCAATTTTTAAATTAATATGTTGAGTGCAGATAACATTCCAAGTTTAAAGCAAACCGTTGAAGCCGCTTCAGTGAAAATTCCAAAAAAACTAGTGAAAATACCAGTTTTATAAAAACGCAATTCTAGTTAACCGATTTTTTTTCAAATTTGAAATTCTAACAATGTTTATAATATATTATTACTTTCTCTTTCTCCTAAGTAAGAGGAAGTATTGTAATCGTGTCAAATTTTCGAATTTGAGTTTTCACCGGGAAAATATCCGTTTGAGGTCCCTGAGATCCAAAAACGTGCGTTTTTTAGCAATGGTCTGTACTGTTGGTGTGATATCATTTAATGTATGTCTTATGTAGGGATGTGAACAGCATAGCTCAAAACGAAAAAAAAACCATAGAAATTTAAACTTTGTATATACCGTTTAGTATCCCATGGGATCTTACAGTAACGTTATTTTGTCAAAATTCAAACCGAGAAGTACCACTTTACTAGTTGGATTTTTTTACTTTTTTGCGATTTTTTTCAAAAATGGCTCCGACAATTTTCTTTAAACTTGAAACATCAACCACACATACAAAGAGCTACAACTTTTATTTGAAACATTACTCCAGGAAAATGCATTTAAGGGCACTTTTGGGCGAGGGGTGGGGTTAGGTTTCCAGACTAAAGTGCTATTTCACTTTATTAGACAATTCTATCATCTAAATAATGTTAATTTGAATTAAATATGTCGTTGAAACTCCGAGTTTGAAAAAAAAAAATCGGATGACCGGAAGTGTGTTTACTTTACCACTTTACTAAATGATTTATTCTCTCTTTTATTTGCAATTTTCTTAAAAAATTGCTCCGACGATTTTTCTTGAAACTTCTTATATAAACTAAACATGCAAAGATCTACAACTTTTATCTCAAAACATTTCTCTGGGAAAACTCATTTATGGGCACTTTTAGGGGTGAGGGATGGGGTTATGTTTTTCTCTATTAATTCTATCATCCAAACAAAATTAATTAGAAATAAATAGATGGCCAAAATTCCGAGTTTTAAAAAAAAATTTAGTAAACCGGAAGTGCGCTTTTACTGAACAGTTTTTTTTTTTTCAGTTTTCGACGAATTTCATTAAATTTGGTACACAAACTATAAAATTTTTCAATTATAATTTTGAGAACAGGAGTAAGAGAAAGTTGTGTGAGTGTTTCACACCAGATTTTTTTTGTTAATATTATAAAATCGGTAGAATTATATATATATATATTTTAATGATACTTTAGAAGAAAGCTTAACTTTACTGCTTCCCAGAACTCCCAAAAAAATCAGTTTTCCCCAGAAAAATGTTATAAAAGCTTTTATGTATGTAAGTAGTATAAGAAGTTTAAAGGCAATCGTTTGAGCTTTTTCCAGAAAATCGCGAAAATCTGAAAAAAAAAATCAGTAAGTTGCTCTTCCGATTAATGGATTTTGACCGAATCCTTCGTATCGAATGCTTAACCTTATTCAACTTTTCGTTTTTGGCAGATTCTGTTCAAACTCATGCACTAACACATACAGCTTATAAGCAAAAAACATTTTTTCATACTCTTGGAAGCCTCAAAACAGATAATTCCGGTAAAAACTTTCATTTACTAAAAATTTGACACAATCGCCACATACAGCAGTTTGAGTATGTAAGAAATCAGTAGACTTTTAGAACACTTAGATTTTCGGGTTGAGAACGCGTCTATGGTTATGTAATAAATTGACGTTACGCCGTCTAAGGCTGAAACAATACTGGCCTGGACTTGAGTGGGTTAGTGCAGAGCATCTAGTGGAAGGGAAACGCTTACTTTTCCCCCTCCATTTTGTAAATAGCTAATGGCATTGAGCGGGAGTTCAATTTGTGCAAGAAGTGTTAGAGAAGTTTACAAAAATCCTGGGAAAACACAATATAAGGGCTATTCTTTGAACGAATAAAAAAGATGTATCAAATGCTTCCACAGTCCAAGGACTAATTTTAACTACAAAAAAAAATGGGGTCTATTGATGCCTTGCAGTTGTGAAGAAAAATGCATAGGACAGATCAAAATGTCTGTCACTAAGCGCCTTAAATAACATAATATATAATGTATCAAATATAATAAAACGGACATGTCTGCACTTGCAGAAGAACATTTGTCCAATATATTAGATGCACTAAGTTTTGAGGACACCGAAGTCCTTGCCCAAGTAAGCAATTATTACGTATGTAGAAATTGAAAAAGAGGAAAACTGTTTAAATAAAGATGAGAATTCCGTTTGAGCAGAACATGGCTGCATTTACTCACGGAAAGGAGTGAAAAAAGAAAAGGAAAAAATAATTAACGGTTTTCCAGAGTAAAACAAGGCTGCAACTTAAGCAATAATGCAGTGGGGGGGGAAGACCTCGTCACCCAACAGCCAATCATACGCATGGGAGTGAAAATTAAGCCGCCCACTACCATCAGCCATTTACAAAATGGAGGAAGAAGCTAAGCCCATTCCACTGACTGCTCTACACTACCCACCCGTTTCTTGCTGCTATTATTTTAACATTAAAGGCAACAAACCTGAAGAAGCCTATTGCAATATGTGCGAAATGTCGATTTGTAACAAGCCACTGATTAATCTTAACCGGAAGGCGTGATTGTTTTACATGGCAATGGGCACGGAATCCTGAAAGTTATAGTAGACTTTTATTCATGTCTAAATAATGTCATTATAATATCTAAATAAGGCTAAATAAAGTAGAAAATGTGAATTTAACTAGGGCAAATATAATTCTATCAAAATCACTACAAAAAATGTTTTCATTATAAATCCTTACAATTTAAAGGACAATATAGCAACTCTGTGTGTATGTTTGTGTTTTATGTATATATATATATCATTAATTATATATTTGTACTTTTTTTTAGTCCTAATTAAATTCCATTAATTAATCATTAATGTTATGATTTTATTTTTTTATTATTATTACTATATAGAAACATAATTAAAATTAGAATACATAAAACTGATTTTGTCCTGTGCAACCCAGTGCAGTTTTTCAAGACAGCTTGAAGATGCTTAAATTCCCGTATGCACTTGATGATAGCAAAATAGAATAGACTGTCACGGGAAAAATCTCTTGATATTTTCCAGCACCGCGGACCCAACCATAATAATTAATAATTAATTTCCCTAAGTTGATTCAACTTTACCCGAATTGAATTCATCATTTTATCATCATCTGAAATTGTTGGTTTCATCCGGAGCGCGGTATGTCACTGAAAGTTTATGAGACATGCATTAAGAATGATTAGGTCTTTGAACATTCTTCAGTTTTACAATGGACCAAAAATCCAAGCTTCAGAATTATTTTAATATAATACGGTGTACCCTATTTGCTTCAATCTTGAATAATGTAAAAATCAAATTTCCTGCCTCAATTACTTATTAAAGAAATTACAATTATATGTAAAGCAATCAATAAATATTTGCAATAATAACCTATTTAAAATAAAATAAAAAAATTGTATAGTATAAAAACACAAAAGACAAAGAAAAGTTACATTCGTTCAAATAATGGAAATATTGCCAGAATTATTAGCAAAAAGAAGCATCTATCTCTACTATAATGAAAATATGATATGCATGAACGCAACTAGACACTGTGTGTGGAGTCGTTGACCATCCTTGGAATTATTGCCTTGACCAACATTAAAAATGCCAACCAGCACTAACTACATCTTTGCCACCCTATATTGTATTTTACAGTTTTAGACTTTATTTTTATTTTTATTACATATGATAATTATTATTATTATTATATCATTGCAGTAAATTTTTGAATTATGCAATAATAAAAAGTATTTAACATTATCTGATAAAAAAAATATAATTACTTATATAAACTTTCAAGACATAAGTCTTCGTTAAATAATATTTCTTTTCAATTTTTATTACTATTGTTTTGTGTTTGTATTATTTAACAAATAAAATTTAATTTAAAAAATAAAAGAATAAAGGTTTTCATAAATCAGAAATGAACTTGGATTGCCATCTGTTGGAATTACTGAGTACTGCGTTAGTTACTCTCAAAGATTAAAAACATACATACCGCTCTCATTGATACATATACATGTAAAATATATGCTATTATCAATTACAAAACATAATTTTATTTATTAAAAACTAAAAAAAAAAATATTTATTTTGTTAAGAGGTCAGCAGATTTATTTTTCTCTTATCAAATCTGTCCTTATTAAATAAACTGACTGATATGGAACTAGGTCATATGTTATGCAGTGAATTTGCACAATAGATTTATATTAATTTGCTTTAATTATTTATTTTAGATCCATTACCTGACTTGAACGTTTATTTATTGTTTTTGTCGAAAACAGGACCAAACAATTAATGATATTATCATTTATTTATTTGAAGAGTTCCGAGTGATTTTATTGAGTACTGATTTTTCCAAGAGATTTTTATTTTCTCTTATTGCTGTAAGAGGCAGTGTTATGATCGTGTCAAACAACGAATTTAATTTTCGCCGGATATATATTTTGAAATCTCGAAAGAAAAGTTTTTACGAATTCCTCTTCCTCTCTCTCTCTCTCTGTAAATTGTGTGTGTGTGTGTGTGTGTGTGTGTATGAGAGAGAGAGAACAAAATATTTCAAAAACGAAAAATAATATTCGGATTAGATGCCACTACCACATTTGAAATGAATTTTTTGATCAAAATGCATCGACTAGAAGTACAACTTTTTTAAAATTTTTTGTAGTTTTCTACGATTTTTTCAAAAATTGCTTTAAGTATTTTTACTATTTCCTTTAAACTTCGCATATTATATACACAGTATATATACATAAATGCCTATTACTTTTATTTGAAACATTTTTCTAGAAAACTTGATTTTCAGAAGGTTGTATAATAACAATAAAGTTAAGCTTTTTCTCTAAACAGTCACTTTAGTACTACAATACATGATCCTGCGATTTATTATATAAACGTACATTAATAGAATTTTCAATTTGAAAAACAGGAAATTTCTTGGGCCTGGGAATATTTCTATGGAATTAATTATCGGGCGATTAAAAGAATTTAGCGGAGCTTTTCACTTCTTGTATGAAAAGCAGAAATGTGTACTATAAGCGATTGGTTAATTTATTGGTCATTATTGTTTCGATCCATAAAAGAGCCATAAAAAAACTATGCTATAAATATTATGGAATAACGGTGACCACCATTTTCGGCGGATAATAAATAGGACGTCAAGCCAAGAACAGATTGGAACAATAATGTAGAGTGGGGTTTGTAAGAGGAACAGGCGGGATTCCGTGACGGTAGATCTTGCATTGATAACAATTTCACAGTTTTATGTCCTGCGGTCGTGAATTTCATAGGGTACTTTCAAGGACTACGATTCAATACTATCAAGGAAACTTTGGGAAGTGCTGGAAAGAAAAGGTATTATTCAACAAGTGATTCTCACTATCAAGAGTCTGTATGAGAGAGCTGAAGTTTCGTCAAGGTAGCGCTATATATTCCCGTTTGAAAAGCAAAGTTCCAGCCTGTTTCCGATACTGTAAAGCTAATTTCCTAAGATTTCTTTCTCTTAATTCGCACACTTCAGAATCCGTTGATGTTTACATTGTTTATAATGTAATTTTATTTTCTGTTTCCTTTGATTGTTTTTTTTTTTCTAAAATGTTACATGTTACTTTATATCTTACTTTTCAATCAAATAAAAATAATATTAACTAATTCTTCATACTTTTCTGTCTTTTGATAACAGTTGCAAAGGTTTTTTCAAACGAACTGTACAAAACCGAAGGGTATACACATGTGTTGCGGATGGAGTTTGTGAAATAACAAAAGCGCAGCGAAATAGGTGTCAGTATTGCAGATTTAAGAAATGCATAGAACAAGGAATGGTTTTACAAGGTAAGGTTGATTATAATTTAAATTTTTTTAATTTGCATGTTTCTCTGGAATTGTTGTAAACACATTTTAAATTAATTAAGTTTAAATATTTATACCACGTCCGTTTATTAATTCTTTATATAAATTTTATAGCGGTAAGAGAAGATAGAATGCCAGGTGGAAGAAATTCTGGAGCTGTTTATAATTTATATAAAGTATGTAAATTATTATGACTATTATTTAATATCTATTAGTACAAAGTAAAATCCAACTCCCTTATGATTGTTTATAAATATTAGTTTAATCGACTACTTATTAACTTTTTAGGAAGCCTCCTTTGACGTAATAAACTGTTTTTTAATCTTCTTTTAAGTTTAAATACAACCAATATCAGTGATACCTCTGATAGCTACAAACAAATTTAAGTGGGTAACTTTCTTAATAAATGATATTTGATATAAACTTCAAAAATAGTATGACTTTCGATGAAGTGATTCTGTCCTATTTTACTTAAGATTAAATTTAGGTAAAATTAATTAATAAAATTTCAAACCCTGTCAGTATTATTTTCATATAAATATTACATCGTTTATACAGTATAATATCAAACTACTTTTATCGACAAAATTTAAGTCTTTAATTTTAATAAGTACATTAAGAGTTTAATAACTATGCTAGATTAATTGTTTAAGTTAGTATTGGATTTAGTTAGTATTTTTCAAACCAGTTCCAATATTTCAAATAATCCAGAAAAGAAAGAATCCATAATAAATAGAACTAACTAGAGCTTTAACTCAAAAAGTTAAACCCTTTCTCTGCAGCGCCTTAGCCTACCATATGTGTTCTAAAACTATCTATTAAGGAACATTTTCCCTACCTTTGACAAAAATCTAGTGTAGCAGAATCGTGAAACTACCAGAATAGTCGTAGTTGAAGATCGAACAGGTCACTCAAGAAATAAGGATTGTGTCACCGGTGCATATCTTCTACCTATGATTGCCTGATGATCCGAGTGCTGGGTTAGGATCACAACTAAGTTATATTCTAAGTAAAGCTGCGCGATATATTACTCTCTTTTACTGAAAACTATCTAAATCATACATATTTATGGAAAAACGTGAACATTTTCTATAATCACAATATACTTGTGAACAACTTCACTTATTAGGAGCTCTCCTGATCTCTATATCGCAACTTTTCTTAGCTAAAACCTGGAATTGGTCTAGGAAAAAAATACTGTGCCTTTCCAAATTCCACAATGTTTATTTTGGTAATATTTATTATCACTCGTTATTTCTACTAATCATTCGGTAGTTACAGGTTTATTACCTGATACTAATTTCATTTTTATTCTTATTAAATCATTGTATCTGGTTAAAAAAAAAAATCAGCCACACCTCATAATATCTCCCTGTATCTGGTAAAAAAAAGGTTTTGATTTAGTTCTTCTTTCCCTTAAAAATGCTTAACAGCTGGATTATGGTTTTCGTATAAAGAAGATAACTCAATTGTTATCCTATCCCAGCACTCGGATCATCAGTGCAATCAGGCAATCATTAGTAGAAAATATGCACCAGTAAATCAATCCTTATTTCTTGAGTGACCTGTTCGATTTTAAACCACGACTACTCTGGTAGTTTCACGATTTTGCTACAAGATTTTGTCAAAGGTAGGGAAAATGTTCCTTAATAAAAAGTTTTCTTGTTTCTTTACCTCATCCCTGGCGATCTTTCCACATGGTCTGATTAGTGTGATCATCCATGTTTTGTTAAATCTAGAAATGCCCCGAAAAGGTTTTGAAGCCGTCAAAAGGCGAGCCAGCATCCTTGTCACGCTACTTCGATTTTCCGATAACTTCAGTATCTTAGAAAACTAATATCAGAATGTTTGAATGACAAAACATTCTTAAACATATCAATAATTTATATCAAATTCGAAAATTTTGAAAAATGGATTTAAACAAAAATTCAAGAGAGGCTGATTAATAAGAAACTGGTAACATTAACTTAATCGAACTAAATCGAAATAGAAATATATTCACATCAAGCATTCATATAATTTTACAAAAGATTTTAGTTGAATTTTTTTCTGAAATAAAAGTCACACAACAAAAACGGAAAAAATTTAATTTAAGATATCAAGAATCAAAACAAATAAAAACACTAGAATAGAATCTTATGAAGAAATTTAAGAAATTTTGTTAAGAATCAGTTTAGAAATGCAGCTAAGATTAAATAATTGTGTTTCTATTTGTTGAAACTTCTATAGAGTTTAAAAATCTCATGATGTACAATATTTTTTTAAAAACAAACGTATATAACGTTTTGCGGTAACAGATTTCTTTAAAATATGATATACTGCTTCATTTGAAAGTCATATATAAATAAAATATATATATAATTAAAATTTTAGCAGTTTAATTGTAAACCACCAATGCAGGCATCCTATTACTTAAATTGACACCCAACATCTTTGCAAAAAAAATTTTTAAAATTCCTTTTCCATTTTTGGGGAGCTAATAATTAAAATCGAATAATTACCAAAAAAAAAAAAAATGTACGATAGGCAAAATTAATTTTTAACTTAATGATTGCATTAAAGAAAAATAGTAAATTATTTCAGGTAAAGTATAAAAAGCACAAAAAGTCGGTGCGGAATGGACAATTGAAAGGACTAGCGGGAGAAAAAGGCAAACCAGTCATTAGCCCTGAACATGGCATACCTCCCCATCTTGTAAATGGTACAATATTAAAGACTGCCCTCACAAATCCAAGTGAAGTAAGTACTTTATACAAAAATTTAATGTGCACAAAATTATTCTCTTCTCTTTTTATTTTTATTTTTTTCAGAAATCTATATTTCTTCAGATTTTTTTTTTTTTACTTTCATTTTTTTGTTAAATTTTTCTTTAAATCTGAAAAAATCTGCCGCCTTAATCGTTTTTAAATTTAAACAAATAAAATTCATTTATAAATGAAATGGTAGAGATAAATTCTGGTTTTATTTAATGTATACTTTCTATCATCAAGCTTATAGAAAAAACGTCATTTCTTTTAATAAATTTTGGGGTAATTTTTAAATTGACATACGCTTCTGGTATCCCTGATTTAATTCATTATTCCTCAATTTTTTGTTCGATTAATTTCCTCCAAGTGTTTAATTTAAACAAATAATTTAGATCTAGAAACATAATAATTAAAAATAATACCTGGAGTCATTGATCCAGAAATTATGCTGGATTGGTGGTAAATAAAATAGTTAAATTAATAATTAAAATAGAAAGTAAAACCTACTTAAATCTGTTAGAAAATATGTAAACAATCACTAAAAAAAATTATTATACTATCACAAAACTGCACTCGATTACTTAATGTTTGAAAGTAGCTCACTGTAATAATGTTAATGCTGGGAGTAGAACTGTTTATATTATTCTTAAGTGAGTATATGAGAGATTGGTTGGTACCTTTAATGAGAAAATTAGTATGAATGAAAATAGACGTTGTAAATTGTCCAAGGTTGTAAACTCAAGGGGACAAAAAAAAAAATAAGAAGAAGCAGTGATTTGAAGAAACAGGTTAGTGTATTGTTGTTTACTCTTCTTTACTTGATAAAGAATCCACCAGCCATTAAGAGTTAGTTATGTACATATGATTATCTAATATATTTTTCTTTATCATTAAAAATGATTGGTAAAAAAGAAAATCTATTTTTCATGAAAATAAATAATACAAGAATTTCTTTGGTAAATAGTTTGTCAGATACAGTTGTTAAACATCCTCTTCTAATTTTCTTAATTAAATGAATCAACGACTTTTTATACAAAGCTAATGCTAGTTTTTATTCCAAATAATTTTCAAAACCATTACATTATATAATTCATAAATAGGAATAATCTAAAAGTTTCTTGTTATAATCAACAACTATACATAGTAATATATTCTATGAAGAGTATTTTGACAAAAAAGGTTACTAGAAATATGAGAAATTAATCATAGTAAATAATTAGACAAACATTTAGCGGCGAAAGAGGAAGTATTGCGATCATATTAAATTTTCGAAGTTGAGTTTTTGAACAGAAATACATGTTTCGGACCCTGATTATGAAAATCCCAAACTTGGTATTCCGTTTAGATACCACCACTAAAAAGCGACTTTACTGCTATAGTCTTTCAGTTTTCATTATTTTCATGTAAATAAAATCAGTGCTAAAGATTTTCTTTAAACTTCATGTCTATGTGTACAATAAATGTCTATCACTTTTATTTAAAACATTTTTCTAGGAAAATAATTTTTAAGGATGTTCTAGGGGTAGCAGCAATGTTTAGTTTTTCTAAAGTACCACTTAAATGTAATGTATGTTCCAAATATGACAGATTTGGAAATCACGTTTATAAATTTCATAGAATCCCTATTGAATCAAATCCTCGCCGAAACCTAAAGATGAGAGCGCTAGCACTGGGCTGGGAAGGTAGAGGACTTCTTTTTTCAATGAAATTATCTAATTGATTAAATAATTAGATTAAGAATTTATTCTTTAATTTCCTTAGCAGGATCCAATCATTGTTGGAGATACTGTTTGTGTACATTTAGAGTTCATTGTAAAGACCCAGCTTGTGTTACTTTATCCGGCTTTATATAACATAAATTATTAAATAAAAATAAATAAACTTTAAAAAAATTAATGCAAAAATATTTTCTAAAGTATCAGAAACTTATAATATCCTGCAATGTAGTGCGCTCTCGAGGACTCAGCCTTAATTAAGTATTTGTATAAAAAGTAATAAATTTAAAACTAATTTTTTTTGTGCCTATATCCATCCTTTTCTGTTTATTCTTTTTTTTTCTCTCTCTCTTTTCAAAAATTTGTTTTTAAGTTTGTATAATCGTCCATAAAAATAATAAAGTTCAGTGTAGCAAATTTCAATGCCATTACTTTTAATAATATTTGTCTAAAATAATTCAAGATGGATAATGGTTTCATTTAAACGTAGAAAAACAAATATTGGGAAACACGTATTTAAATTTGTTATAAATTCCTAACGACCGAAAAATTAAAAAACTGAGAATGAGATGCTTAAGTAGCTTCTGTTAAAACGTTTCGCCATATTGCAACCAAGTTAGAGCAGAAATGAAGCCAAATAAGCTAATATATAGCATGTATATACTTTTTTAAGGTGGAATACTAATTGCAAGCATAAATCGTAAATTGATACTGACAGTCATGTTATGTACCATTACTATATAATCCGTTATCAAAAAGCAATTTTTGAAGAGTCCGTCTACATCAGAGCTCTCTGAATTTAACAGGACAACAACAGTGACTTTGTTCTCAATAGCCTTTTCATATCGCATTTCCATAGTTAGGAAAATTTGTGGCCTTTTAAATTTTTTAAGGCACTTCAAGCAATTAGTAAAACATAAAAAATCTAATCACTCTTGAACTGCGGTATCCCACATATTTTATGTGAATTTTAAAAGTTTTTTTGGGGTAGTGAAGAAAATTTATAATCAAAAAAATTGATTATATTGGATAATGTTATCCAAATCTTATTGCGGCTTTCAATATGCTTACAATCAGCTGTGATCTCCAATGAGCAGCTAAATTCTTGATTTTCTGGTGTAAAGGAAAACCTAGTTTCACTCATTTCTGAAATGAAATTTTCTAGTACCGAATAAAGTAGGATGATTTACTGCTTCTTCTGCTTATGAAATTATTTGTTCTCTTAAATTAGTTAAATTTTTGTACAATTTGGGTTAATAACATGTCACTCAAGAGCCCTTTTCAAGTTTGGATCTCAGAATGTTCATTTTTTGTTCAATTGTACAATGCTGTATTTGCTTCGTGATGTAGTTTTTTCGTAAATTGTTTTTGAAATTATTTTACAAAATGTTAATAATAAGTGGGTCATGTAATCCTTTAAAATACAGAACTTTATGATGGCATTCTGTTACTAAATGAAAGGTAAACATAAAATATTACATTATACATTCAACTCTTCAAAAAGAAAAATCCTTTTCTTATTTTCTTGAAAGAGAAAAATTATTTGCTGCTATTTCACCATAAATCTCAGATGCTTCCTAATAATTGACCAGTGGAAACATGTTTAAATAAATGATTACATATTTCTTTGAAGAAGGAAATGTAGTGAACAGCGACCTTCAAAATCTGACTACCCCCTTACTGATGTCTAGATGAGGATACTCTCCTAAATCTAAAGCACTTCTTCCAAATCTATTTCCTTCAGAAATTTCAAGACTGGAACGGTTCTAGGAAAAGTGTCTACAGTGTACACCCAAACTTCTTAAAATCTTTTCTGAATGTTTGCCTTGGTCCAGTTTTGAGAATTAATATTAGAGTCTCCTTCATTTCCTGAAAGAATTGCAGAGCTCTCGAGTTCTAGACCAGCTTCAACAGGTGCCTCCGGGGTTTACAATGCCCTCTGAGAAGTTCCATTAACAAAGGCAGCTTATTTTTGCTCAAACTTATGCCCGCCTAGATCTTTTTTGTCATAACTGCCCAGACGCATCTTAGACTGTATTATTTCCGGAAATGTTAAATTATTGGTTCACACAATAGTAAATCATGTTAATAACAATCTTTCATTCTCCAGTAATAGGTATCTACTTTCTTTTAGAGGAGAAGAAACACAATGGGCTTTTATTCCTTTAATGTTTTTGTTTAGTTTGGCAATTTGTTTCGTGAAGTTTTGGAATTCTTATAAATGACGTTCGTCGAACTTCTGAGTTTAATGATCATGTTCCTAAAGTGTGAAAGAAATTTTAAAAACAGTACGATGTGATTAATGATCTATATTCCAATAATAACCTTCACTTTGCTTTATTAAACTACTCGAATTATGTCAGCAGTTCGTTATCACGTAATGTGTAATTATGATGTCAAACAATTAATTGTATCTTGCATTTACAGGTAGTGCATTTACGACAAAGGCTAGATAACGCCGTAAGTTCATCAAGAGATCGTACACTCTCGATAGAAGCCACATTAGCTATGATTCAAACGTTGATCGATTGTGATGAATTTCAAGACATTGCCACGCTAAGGGTAACTTATTTTAAATATTTATACTTGTCTATTTATTTAGAAAAAATATTTGTAAATCTGACAAACATTTACAAACATTTTTTTTCTGCTTTGTGATAGTTTAGTGAATTGACTAAGTCAAAATATCATAAATATTATACCTCGTAGGATAAATTATAAAAGTGAAAAACAAAATATCAATTTGTGTAATTTAAACAAGGTATTTTTGGATTGCTATAAATTATAAGGAGATATTTCGCTAAAATGTATGATTTTAATAATATCAATGGTAAATTACAAACTGACATATATGTAAAATTCCGATTGCAAAAGGGAGTGACCAAATGACATCCACAAAAGTCCAAACCTGATATCTTGGTACTGCTGAATGAAAAATTCCATGCTTCCTGCTGCAAACTCCATGTAGCTTGCAAAAATAAATAAAACTCATCTACAGAATGAAATTGAGATATTGCTAACTATATAAGGTTTGTTCAATGTGGTCGCAAAAATGTGTATTTAAGAACGTCCACTTTTATTAGTATTTTCTCTTTTTTCTTCGAAAATACACTGTTAATTAAATTGCATGATGATATATATTAAGTTGTCTAATACAGTAATCAATTTACTTCAAAAGAATTAGGGAGTGACTTCTGAAGTGTTGGATTATATAGAGTTTATAAAGAAAGGTTATTGAAAAATTAAATAAAAGAACCGACTAGAACACTTTTCCTTGCGTGAGGTAGGGTCCCATTTATTGTGCTTGCATGATCCTGGACACTCGAGCTCGCAAAGGGACTGATCCAAGCGAACTCCAAGCTTACGATACTTATCTAGTTTGTTTAAACTTCCTTTCCGCCCACATTACAGTAGATACATCTGGTGTGCATTGTCTAGAACTGGGGTCCACTTTTGAAAAGAAAAATCTGAACTTACTCCTCACACTTTTGAGAAGCAGCACAAATTCCACAAGCAAGAGAACAGGGACGAATTGTCTTTTATATGTGTCAACAAATAATATGATCATCGACGCCGACTCAAGTACTGTTCTTTCCACATAGATAACATTGCTTCTTACTGAACAATGAGCTGTAAAGAAGCTCTATTGATTTTTTATTAACAGGGCGAGAAAACCTAAGCGCAGCATCAGACTCGAACCCATGGCCTCCGCGTTACACATAGCTAATTCTTCCCGCATGCTATTTTTTTTTTTTTAATTCAAATTAAAAGCTAAATAACCAATAGATAATAAGTCTTTTACTGTGCTTCCACTATCTATCACTTAATCTTAAGAAAGTTTTCCGACCGAAATGGAATATGCCCATAAAACTACAGAAGGAGAAAGTTTAATTTAATTTATGTTTTATGGAAAATCTATTGATCAAATAATTCATTGCTTTAGCGGTATGTTTTAGTTTTAAATATTATAAAATATAAACAAAAACCTAAAAGACAACCACCTGTCTATTTTGCGCTCCCTGTTGCATTCGGACGCCTCATCTATTCATTAAAATATGTCTCTTATAAGTGTTTTAAATTTAAGTTGAATTTTAACAGAACCTTGAGGATCTCCTAGAGCACAAATCTGATCTGTCTGATAAGTTGATGCAAATTGGAGATTCAATTGTGTACAAACTTGTTCAATGGACCAAACGGTTGCCATTCTACCTTGAGCTCCCAGTCGAAGTGAGAATACCACTTTCTTTTATGTTATCTTGTTTATTTAATATTTTAAAATTGATAGTGTTAATTTTTTTAGCCATAGTTTTAGCGGGACCGAAATTTTACTTATTCATTTTTTTTTTCTCAGTTTTTGGTAGAATTTTGAAATTTAATATTGCATCGAAAATAATGAATTTTAATTTAAATTATCAAATTCGTTAGACTTTTTTTGCAATTACTATTATTATTACATAAATATTTTAGTTAGTTGCATGCATTACAGATGAAAGGGTAAGTGCGCTTTCAAAATATTAAACATTTCTTTACTCATAAGAATGCATGTGTTCAAATTTAGATATAAGTAATATAATTCTGTAATACAATTTTTATTTATAATTACACTTATCCTCTCATTGGTGCATATGACAGTGTAAGACAATGTTTTAAAATTATTTGTAAACAGGTACATACAAGGCTGCTGACACATAAATGGCATGAGCTGTTAGTGCTGACAACATCTGCCTATCAAGCCATACATGGTGCACATAAATTAGCTAGTACTGGTTCTGATGGCACTGAAGCACATTTTACGCAAGAAGTAAGTAATCATAAATGTGTTTATTACAATCTGATCAACCTGATACAACGAGATAGATTGTTAAAAATATGCGCAGCTAAGTTTGGGTGCTAAATTAGAGTACTGGCCAAGAACTTGAATTTGGTGATTGCATTAACATGATATCTTTTAATCTTGAAATACGTGAATTATCTTTTAATATGTGAAGTATGATTGTGAAGTAGGAGTATGAAATATGATTTGTTAAAATAGAAATTGCTCTCAAGTTAGAATACTAGCATTTAGTATACTAATATGTGAAGTATATCTAATATGATTTGTTAAAATAGAAATTGCTCTCAAGTTTATAAATTTTGTAGTGGATAAATGTTCACTACTGCTTACTAAATAGGATTTTCAACTTCACAGTGTAAGTAATTTTCTCCAAGAAGGGGCTGTATTTTGTTTGATGCAGTTAAGTGATGACAAAAACAGGCGACTTTATGTTTAACGGGACAGTATGTTTAATGAGATCGTCGAACGGCAACATTTTTTACATTGACTAGTCAACGATCTCATACTGTTTATCAAGATACCTGATAATGAGCAAGCAATGGAAATCACAAATTGAATCAGTTAACACGGAAAAAATATCTGATGCTTCCCAGCAATGCGAGCCCATTTATTCACTTAAGTTGGAACTAATAATGTAAACTCTGCTAATTATAATCGGTCATATTGTAACGTGAAATGTGACAAATTTTAGGACAGATACTGAAAGATCAAAACTAAACCCTTGACAGCCATCCATGAAGCCAAGCTTTCAGACTTCAATTTTAATGTGGGACGCAAATAGTAAACACGCCGTACTTCTGGCATTCGCAATCGGATTCTGCGGCGATTTTAGCTATATCAACATTTAAACACACGCACTAGGTTATCTGAAGCCTTAATTTATCTGTACAATATTTTTTCACAATTTCGACTGATTCTTTAATATGAGAAATGCATAGTTGTACATAAACTGACCTTTTAAAGGGGTATATTAAAAAGGAGGAGCAGCTAGTTCAAGACTTGATTTATAAGGTTCTTGAAAAAATTCATTTAAGGTCCTTCAACAAAAAATATATTAACTTCGTATGTGAACGCCAGGTGGGCTGAAGTTTCTCGCCGATAATCTGCTGGAAAACGTAGGAATGCCTGGGAAAAGCATAGCGTACCTTCAACTGCGCCAAGAAATGTAGGAGTAGCAACATTCAGACTGTTGACAAGACACGGTTTCTTCAAAAGCATCTGTTATGCCTTGCACATTCTCCGTTATGCGTTGTGCCAATCAGACGACGAAATGCCAGAGGAATACCTAATTCTGCCACGCTTTATCAGTTATTTCGACATCATGCACGACGACAAAATTACGTTACCAAATTCATACTGGACCGAAGAACGGCCTAAATACTGGGCATTGTTAAAAAAAGAAAGAGTAAGCTTAATCGTTATTTAGAGAGTAATGGAAGAAAATTTACGATTAACATCTAAAGAATGGAATAAATTTACTCATTTTATTTCTTGTTTTTTGTTCTTCGGCAATTTGTTGTCACTAACGAAACCGATGAAAAAAAAGGTTAAATGCTACTACATGATATAACATAGAAATGTAGGATTTTTGGAAGTATCTGCCAATAGAATAATATAGAAGTTAATATTTCCTTATCTTCATTTCGATTTGTTTTTCAGTTTTTGGCAAACCGAGGTTTTGGGGAAGCGGGACAAAGTAATTCAAATTTATAAATTAAATACGTGGTGCTTCTCCATAACAAGTTTGTCACCAATGTTTTATATTCGAGACTTTGATTGACCTTATTTAATATCAACGTGAAAAAAGAAAATTCACGTGAACTAAATTTCAGTTGTGTTTTAAAATTTAAGAATAGAATAATTTATCTTCAATAAAAATTAAATATAACGTACTAATGACAAATTCCATTCATGTGGTTAAAGGCATTTTGTTTGTTTTATTTTTAATTGAACATCCTTATGTTTATAGGTGTCAAATAATTTATGCACGTTACAAACGTGTCTGACATCAATGATGGGCCGACCAATTACGATGGATCAACTGCGGCAAGATGTAGGTCTCATGGTAGAAAAGATTACACATGTCACGCTTATGTTCAGGCGAATAAAACTCACAATGCATGAGTATGTCTGCCTCAAAGTAATTATCATGCTCAATCCAGGTGAATGAACATTTTAAACATTAAATTTTAATAATAGTAATAATAATGGAGTGGTTTATAGTTATATTATTTAAAGACAGATATTTAGAAGATAGATATAAAATTATCATTGAATAAGACTGCTGAAGATTTATAATTAAATATTTCAAGATTTAATGACGGTCTAACGTGTAATTGTACTTTATTGTTGGAATTTGAAGGAGTTGCGCTTTATAAGGACAAAAGATGTTTCACTTTATATGGTCAAATTTTAAGTAACATAAATGAAATTGAAATGTTTGTCGACCATATTTTGAATTCAGAGCTTCATTCTTCTAATCTAGAGTAATAGAGCGTTTCATGTTGTATTCTGCATTTTGTCGGCACTTCAGTTTGTCCAAATAAAAATTTTGAAGTTATATTTTAAACATTGACAGGACTTGTAATATTTGTTCGGCTTATCTTTCACCAACGATATCCTTTATATATCCATATCTTATAAAAATTGGGTGGAGGAGGGGGCAGTTGATAGAAAGGAACGGGGGAGGATTATTGAGCAAACCATGGTCCTGAATGGTCCTTAGCGCCAGGAAGAATTAACCTTGAATAGATTCTTTCTTCTCAGTTCATGATGTTAGAGAATGATACAGTACCTTTTAGAGCTGGTGTATTCTTAGATCTTCCGATATGCCAAACAGCTCGCCCCTCCTGGGCGGATGATCTTAGATCTTATTCACATCTCCGTGAATTGGATTTAATGACTAAGAGGACCGCGGAGATTTTACAGGGCCCATGTCAATTTCAGGCTCAGCAAGTCCTAGTAAACTGGACTTGGAACTAATAGGAAATATGAAATCGATATTATTCACCCAGTTCGTAATCTTAATACATAACTTCATCCTAATAAACACCTTCCTATCCAGGTTTGTGCTCGATACATTATAGTATAGTAATCCTCTTTGAGGTATTTAAGTATAGTATTTAAGTATATTTTAAGTATATATTTAAGTATAGTAATTCTCTTCACACATGGAAGCTAATTCATGTGTGCCACCAATAAATACTTTTACAGATTTATACCTAACACCTTTACGCCAACATCTAAACGGCCAATTTTTATTCCGTCACCTCTTTTCTTTATTGATTTGCTGTACCACAAATTCCACAAAACGTACAAAACTCTTTTGGCTAATCATTTAAAGTAAAATTGAGTCCAGTCCTATTCAAATCCCAAATCATCTAATTTATATATGTCCTTTAACAATTGATCGCCCAACGAAAATGAAATACGTTTTCTTCGGGGCCGACAAAATCCATGGACAAAATAATAAGAAGGATATGCGTTCTGTTATCAGATCAAAGTCTGGAACGCCAGAAAGCAAGGAAAATGTAGAAAGTCTGGAACAGCTTGCCATAATTATTCCATTAACACTGCAGCAGTGTTTCCATTATTTCAGCGAATCTATATTGGTACATATTACATGTGTTACTACCATTAAATACGTGTGTTACAAGTAAAATTATTGTAAATTACTTGAAAATCCTACATAACTGAACGAAGAAGAGGGTCATCTTATTATGGATGACGGAGCCCCGATGTAAGATAGCACCCAGATCTGGGTGACGTGATAAAGTGTTAATAAACATTCTTAGCTGTTTCCTTTCCAGTAACCGAAAAACCTCCATTCCTTTCACTAATTCGATCATCTTGAAAAATGTTCTTGTTTATTTGGGTACAGTACAACCTATTTGACCAGTAGTTCCATACAAGGCCGTAACACCATTTTTATTAATTTCTCCTATATGGCCAAGATAATAAAGTTTGCCCTCTGTTTTACAGCTTTGCGTAGATAACATCCATTGACAGTCACACAGCATGAACAGGTTTTAACCTAGAGTGCGAAAAATATTTAATTTCTTACAGATTCAACGGACAGAAGAGGAAGAATATATGTAATTCACTTTTTAGTCACCAATTTAAACAAAAAAGAATCATTATTGTACATTTTTAGGAAGGGGAGCAACAAGTGAACTTGAAGCAATTCAAGAGAGATATATGACTTGTTTACGTACATATGTAGAACACAGCTCACCAAATCAACCAAACAGATTTCATGATCTCCTAGTGAGGCTTCCTGAGGTATTTTTGTTTTTTAAAGAAAAATATCATTTCATTTCAAATTGAATTATACAACTCATATGAGTTAATTGCTCATATTTTATTTTTTAACTTACTTTTGTCATATATATAGGTGCAATCAGCAGCTTCGCTTTTATTAGAAAGTAAAATGTTTTACGTCCCATTTCTGCTCAACTCAACAATTCAAAGGTAGTAGGCAGTTAGCGACGAAACTACTAAATATAGTGCGAGTGTTGCCCATTTTCGTAAGAACAAAGTGATGGAAGAAATACAAGATAAATATTTAAATTTAAATATATATATATATATATTATATATATATACACTTGTATATATGTGCATAGAGAAAGCAAGAATATTTGAGAAAAGTTTTGTGCTTTGTGTGGGATGAAATGAATCACCACATCAGTAAGAAGCGACCAAAGTTAGTGAAAACTCACCAGGAGTTTGCCTTAGTCCCCTAATGAACAGTTTATTGTGATTTTTCTATAAAGTTGATTCCTATAATGAAAGTTTGTTACCATTTTTTTTTCGTAAATAATTTTACGACTTTTTTTTTTTTTTAGCATTCATTGAATTAATTTTTTATCATTAGTGTATTCATATTCAAAAAATTTCAAAAAGTAAAAAAAATTAAAAATAAAAAACCACGATGCCATTTTTGTTAAAAATTAAAAGAAAAACAATGAAGTTAAATACAAATAAATATTAAGAAATAGAGAAAGTATATGAAAATAACTAAGTCTTGAAGTTACCAAGTTTACAATTCAGGTACGTTATGTTCCTTTTTGTGAAGTTTATCTGAAAAAAAAATTTTTAGCTGTTTTGTAAATAACAGCAGGTGGACGGGTCTCATGAAAAAAAAAAGAAATTAATTTAAATAAACTTTTTTTACAAAAAAAAAAAAGAAAAAGAAAAATTGATAAAATGATGATACTATAAGGGATGAACCCAAATAGTATCAGGCTGTTAAATATTATTATTATTATTATTATTATTATTGAATAAATTAATATCGGCAGACTTGTAAATTAATTTATTTGAATGCATTTATATTTAAAAATAACAAGCAATTTTTTTCGTTATAAATTATCTTTTTAAAACTGTATTTTTCACTCGATGTAATTATAAATATTGCTTGTAATATTATTTAAGTATAAATGTATATTATTGAATCACACTGCCAGCGCCGATATATAGTAAATAATTAAATTGTAAGTAGTCTTCATGCTATTCCTTTCAGTTTTTTTTTTTTTTGTTTTTTTTTATATATATATATATAAGTACAAACCATTTTTTTTTTTCCTTAATTTTACTTACTAATTTTCACCAAACCAAAATAGGTTGTGTATTATTATGTATATAGAATATATCATTTCGTTATCTGTGTATTTCTACATGTATTTTCATCCAGTATTGTCAAAAAGAAAAAAAAACTAAAAAAACTAGGGCAAAAAATACATATTTTACATTATTTAAAAAAATTGCTTCCCCAAATGGTACATTTACATTTTTCATTAATAATTCGCAAAAAATAAGTCATTTTATTTCTTAAAAGTCATCATAATTAGCCCACACAAACCCCCTTTCCTAATTACAAGAAAGTTAACTGACTTAGTTAAAACTTTTGTTACATAGTTCCTTTATATCATTTTTTTTTTTTTTTTTTTTAAATAAAAGTTTAAGTCCATTCACTTCAAATTAGTAACTTTTGTCTTAACTATAATAATATTTTGTCAATTCAAAAACCTAAATTAATATTTTTCTTCTTTACCAATTGAAATGAATGTCAATTGCAATATTTACAAAATTCAGCCATTTTATTACATTAAATAAATAAAAAATCTTCATTCTATTGTTTTTACGAGAGTTTTGAAATTTTTTTAAGTATTTGTATATAAAACTAAAGCGCCTGCAAAAAAAATAAGTTTTTTATTAACGCAGTGACCAATGGCACAATAAAATTCCTAAATAAACATATATTTAACGAAAAATTAAAATTAAAACATACACACAAATAATCATGATTGAATGATACAAACAAGAACATGACTATTTGTAAACAAAAAGACTCAATTAGGCAAACTGTGTCTTATCTTTCAGACTTCATAAATAATAAAAATGCTTTAAATAAGAGCAAACTTTTTTTTTTTTGTCATTTTATTTCTAATTTTTGAATTAAATTATTAATTAATTCTATATTAATACGGTTTGATAAACATTTATATTCATAATATATAAAGAGACTGACTTTTGACTGCCACTTTAAATTACTTTAAAAAAAAAGAGAAGTAGGAATCTTTTTAAACAGTAGGGATACTCATAAAGAGAATTCAATTTTATTTATAAAATATTTTAAGCAGCTTTTTTCTTTATTCATTGAAAATAAATAAAATTAAAAAATAAGTAAATAAGTAAATGAGAACACTGTGTGATATATTTTATGGGGGGAATATTATGAAGGCCTATTTCTTAATAAAATAAAAATAAATTCACTTTTTTTTATATATTTTTAGGGCAACCAATAGCATAGGTGGGTTATAATTTTTCTTTTCCATTTTATAAATTGCACTTCTGCAGTACTGTAATGAAGAAATAATTTTTATATTGTATATAAAATTTTAAAAATAAAACTCTTGAAAATAATATTATTTAAAAAATATGGTAGTCAGAGTATATTTTCTCTTTTATATTTCTTCTTTTTTGTGTATGTATATAAATATTATGACAGCTGATACGTTTTGCGAGTATATCTGTGGGTCTTACATTTGTTTGGCACTTGATGTAACATAAATATGTTGATTTTTATATATAAAAATGGATAAATCAAAATAAATATCTCAATGAAGTAAATTCCATTTTGGAAAATAATTGAGTTAAAAAAATAAATTCGTTATAAAATTTCTGATATTTACAAAATTATTTATTTAGTACTTCTTAACACTGTGTTCTGCTTACACATATTTTGTACAAGTTTACTATTGTGATAGAAGCATCTAAAACTAAGTTTGTATAAAAACCTAGATCCACTTTAAAAAAAAAAAAAAAACTTTTAAAAAGAGAAGCTAATATGGTGAAGGTAAATAATGCAAATGACCCGAAAATATTTTATTTATTTGTTTATATATTTGCTCGGCAGCTTTTTTATTGTTGTACATCTGGCAGCAATAATTTCTTGACACCATGTAATAGAACCATTGGATAAGTGAAGCAGTATCTTTCTGCTGGTCATTCTCAATCTGCGAATAGTATTATTAATTTGAGTAGGTTTTTAATTAACGGATTAGGTAGGTATCTTATGTTGTCAATAAGTTTGTGCAACAGATGACTTTTATTTCCGATTGTGCAAATAGTATTTGTGGGTGTAAAGTCTGGTTTGAGTCCCCCTCAATATGTCTTTAATTATTGTCTGCAGCAAATAATTTTGATTTTTTAACTATACCCCATAATCTAGATGCTATACTATTTATTACCTTGCAGAATTTTAACAATCTATAAAGGTGGAACGGGTATAGAAATGCTTAGTTCCATATATTGTTTTCAACTGTCGAGCTATGCTTTTAAGAAATTACGATATGTTACTTTTGTTAAAATGAACAGAAAAACAACTGTGCTGTTCTTGAAATGGCACATATTTGTGGAAAGTATATGATTTGGTTTGCTTACATCAAAATCATCACTTCTTCTGGTTTTTAGCAAATGCAGTTGCCTTTAATTTTATTTTTATATCCTTACTTTCTCCTTATCTACCCTTATCCTTAAGTTTAGTTTAAATTAAAGGGGTTGAAAAAAAAAACATCTCGTCAGGAAGCATAATATTATCCTTTATAATGTTTAGGATTTTCTTAAATTCTAAGAAAAAATGTTTAAACGTATTGTTGCCCCTATTTTCATTCGCCACTTAATTTTCAACAATTTTAAAATAGTCCCGATATGCGTTTTATTTCTCATCTTACCACACTCCTCCAATTTTCATTGTATGAATGTTAGTAGATGTCTAGTAATTTATGATTCATTGTCAAATATTTAAGCCACAAAATCTCGAATCTCAGCTCTTCCTGCTTAAACTTTTACAGCACCAAGGCAAACAAGTGGGACAAATATTGCAAACAGCAAACGAATATCTATTTGTGGAAGTTAATGACAAAATTTTAAATATCAAAATATCAATTGCTAAGCTAAATCCTTAGGGGGAAGATTGCCACATTACTTTCATTTTGTGTATCCTCAGAATTTGAAAGAGTAAGTTATTTTACTAAATTCACTTTGAAGGACATGTACTGAGCCTCATTTATCCAACTGTTATCCTGTTATCTTCAATTGTCTTGGTTTCAGTTAGCTTAATATTTTGCTTTTTTTGAAATTGTGATATAGCTTGAATTTGATATACTACTGGTTTATGCAGTGTACGGTTCTATTAAACCACACCTATTATCTTCATTTTATAAAAGACATACTACACGCATATGATGAAGATCACCTAAACCATTTGAAACTCTTATTTCCTAGATGCAAGTTGGCTAGTCTTTCTTAAAGATTATTTCTATCAGCCAATATCTTTGACATGTTTTCATTTTTCTTTCATTCAGCCTAAGAAAGTGAAATGGGTGATTTGATCCGCAGTGCTGCAAAACATGATTGATTTTTCCATAATAGCTTGTTTCATTAGTTCTTATCACTGACAAAAGTGTTCTCTCATTATCAAGTTGCTTGATAAATGGAGTGAGAAAGTCAACTGGTGCAATGCAAAGTTAGGCCACTGTTTATTGGGAGGAAAGTATATGGCCGAACTATTTTTGGGGCGGTGAGGGGCAGTCACACCTGCTCCCCAAAAAAATAACCAATCTTGTTATTTTGGTCTTTTAAAATAGCATTATGTATTCAGTTTTATATTAGTAAGTAAAAGGGCGGGTTTGGTGTAGTGGTTATGAAGATGGGCTTGTAAGTGGGAGGTCCTTAATTCGAATCCCGCGTATAACTTCTAAATTTATATTAGTAAAAAAAATATTTATAATAAAGTGTGGGTTTCCGCCCCTGTCCACGACACTTAATTGGGTACTTGGACGTTAAACTCGTCTGAAAAATAGGCATTACTGTACAAATATTATTAAGTAATTTCTTAGTACATTTTATATTAGTTCATTATGCTAGAGACATAATATAAATGATACAAATCATGTTCATTCGTCACAGGTTGAATTATCCCACAATAAAGCCCATTCAGTCGCAAAAAAACAATATGTGTCCTTTGTGCTAATCGGCAATTTCAAAGAGTTCAACAAAAAGTCCGAAGAAGGGCCCTTACAATACGTAAATCTTCCATTCACTTGGTTCATGTTTTAAATTAGCCAGCAGTTCTTAGAGCAATAGATGTGGTTAAAAATTTCGAAATTGAAATTTTCCTCAAGTTCCTCCATTATGTGAATTGTTTTTCATTACTAGACGTAAAGTTTCTATATCAAGTAGCGGATAACGAAAAAGTAAATTCGTTTTATGTTCAAGAAATCTAATTCTTTATGTGGCATAATCTTTTTATCGCTGAGGATAATATTTTTCGAAAGGAAAACGTGATCAAATATTTAATATCAGCAGGGTTGCTTTCCTGCTCTGCGGACCCAGTCACAACAATTACTATCAGCTTTAATCCCACAATTTTAAAGAAAAGTTATAATTTTTTATAAAAAATAAGGAGAATAATATTGCGAAAACGTATAAAAATTTACAAATCTAGAGATTTTATTTAGTACAAATATACTTAAAAGTATCAACTTTCAAGAATATCTATTCCAAGGGCTGACAAAATCACACATTAATTTAGTGTAATTTAAAATTTTTTAAATATTTATGAGAAATTGCGAATGAAAAGTCTCTTAAAAAAATCCCTCAATCTATGTGATATAGATTACTATTAACAAAAAATTAATAAGTTATAACTAAAAATTACCAATTGAAATAAAACTTCTGATACGCCTTCAACGACTGATATATTTGAATGTATTGAAGTACTTACACGAATCACTTATATACTTACGTATGAGCTGTCATATCTTTCACAGTTTTGGCTGTTTTATTTTCATGTGTTACCAATAATTTTTTTTTTTACAAAAAAGTACATGTGTACACAGCTTGTAAAAGAGTGGCAGAAATATATTGGAAAAAAGTACCATAAAGAGCGAGGAAAAAAAGGTTTTACATTTTATAGTTTGTTATATTTTGTATATGTAGGTGAGATATTTTATTGGTGCTAACAAAGTATTGTGACAAAATAAAAATAAAAAAGAATGGAAAAAAAATTGGTTGGCTTATACCAACAAAAGTCTGATGACTCTAAACATAGAGAGATGGAACTCTGTGTCTTAAATGATTTGTAAAATAATTTTGAAAGAAGTAAAAACAAAAAAAAATGCAGTTAATAATTAATTAAACCTGTGTTAAAATTTACAGGTGTAGTAAATGCCTTGAGTTCACTCTAATATATAATAATAATTGTTGTTGTCTTAATATGTAAATACATGATGTCCTTAGAATCCATTAAAAAAAAAATGATAATTTTAGGAATGCTTTCCTTATATCCTTAACCTCTTTGTTTATATATATGATTTACAAGTAGATAATGAATATATCCGTTTGATTTGAATTTAAAATGGATGCGGGCAAATAGGTGTAGAACATTTACTACAATATCAGAAAATATTACATTTTAAAGAGGCATTAATTAGAGAAAAAAGCAATGCAAAGATAATATATAACTTATATAATCAATAATTATAATAATTATTTATTAGTAAAAGCAAAGATGGGCAAAAATTATTAGAATCAAATTATTTTAACTAAATGATTGGATATCAAAGTCCGCCAGGATAAGTACCACCCAATCATCCGAATACATGTGCAAGTAGAACTCTCTACGATTCATTTCTCACAGGAGACTACCTAGGACGAGACACCAGAAGTGTGCGGATAGGCTCCCTCCTTGAAGAAATACCCTACCTAACTTCACCTTTCTCTTCGCCTCCCACAGCCGAGAATAAACAATTTTCGTTTCAGAAGGCTATTTATCCATTCACTACAGTCCTATCGATCCTTCTGCTACCCTTATTTCTCATGAGTCACGCGATCGCCCCCTCACTATGAAAAAACGGCCATCGCAAACCCAGACTCCAACGAATGCTCAGTTCTCCCGATCAAGTTGTGCAAAGTTGTCTAGGTAGATCCCCTCGATAGATAACTGCCTTGATTACTGTGGAGAGTACTCAGTAAATCACAATCCTCCATTAAGTGGAGTTTTGGATTTAAACAGCAACATGAAGTCCAATACAGTGCATCGTTTCAACATGAAGGAATAGGCTGGAGGTAATATCAATAACTTCTTCCCTGACCCTAACAACAAAGGAGGTTAGAATTTTTTTCTTCGATTTAAAAGAAACAGGTTTCCAATCTCTGATTGGAGTCTTTGCTGCACCACAGCGCATTGTACGAGCTAGCGTCAAACCCAATTGCCGGGGCAAGTTCTCTCATCCGCACCATTCTACCAGACGCACCACTCGCTTACCTGTTGTACCTCCTCTGAATATTATGGCAAATAGGCCTATTCTAGCAACAGCCTACCCGGCGCTTCTCCTGTCTTGATCGAAACTGCAGTGAAGTCACTAGAACAAAACTCCTTCAACATTGTGAACTCAATACTTCTAGACACTAGAACACAAGTTCTAGTATCAACTCCGCATACTATACACTTAATCCCATTCAACAATGTGACCTCGGATAGTACAAGGCTCCTGTATTAAAACTATCATTAAGAGTGTAACGACTATGACCTCGGCCACCAAACATAGGGTTCCTCCCTACCCCAAATGTATTATACTGAAAAAAACGCAAGATTGTTCTGATAAGACTGTACGTTTCCTAGCGTCTCCTCAAAAAATCTATAAAAGGCGCCTCTCGCCTAATCTAAAATCTTCATCTTACGCCTCTCGCCGAGCTCCTCCTTCGCGTCGCTACTCGGTTCCCGGCGTTCAGCTGACCTCTGTGGGAGCAACATTATCCTGCCTCCTGATAGTACTCCCACTAAGCTCTCAATATGGAACAGTAGCCACAACTGCTGGTGTGCTGTATTCCTCGACTGTACTGGGGTTTTTGCACCCTCATTTGCTATGGACTGATGACCAGGACGAGATTTATCTTCCATACTTATTATCTTCAGAAAGCGGTGGGGGTATTGTGTTAGTGAAATTGGGAATATGTAGTGTTATGCTGTAAGCTGGTTCTCGTCCAGGTTCCTACCCCCAAGTTCTATTCAATTCTTCAGCGTGTAAGCCGCTACCTCGCATCCGCTCCAGGTTCTTCAGGGCCCAAATAGGCTCTCAAAGTAAGAATTCTTTTCGGGGGAGTAACACTAGGAAGATAGAAAGTCATGGGTAGGTCGTGTGTCTCTGGTGCCGGGCAAAGCCCGATTAAAGGCTCCCCGCAGGGATGTATTGTTCCCAGGATGGATTCAGTGTATGTGTGGTAATCATCCATCTTGATAACTGCCGCTACAACCCAATTAGCCGTACAACAGCATGTTGCCCGTTCCCCCTGTCGTGGATGCTTGGGTTGGCTCTACCTCTGAAAAAATTGGAATTCCAGTTTCAAAGATGTTTGGGGACCTTATATATATATATATATAATGATGTTTTTTGTAATTATGTTAGTGAAATTGTGAATTTATAGTGTTATAATGAATGCTGTAAGCTGGTTTTTTTAGTCTACAGGGATCGCTGCAGTAGTACACTGTGGATCAAGACAACAGAACATCAATTACGCCTCACACGATAACTGATTGACTCACACATTAGGACCATCCAACTAGAGCTGTGACTCTCTCATGGCACATGAAAAAAAGCGCTCTCCACGTCTTCTCCAACATGGTCCCAATAATCTGATTGGTATAAACAGAACCGGGCAGAAATTTGCAAAAAGTCGTCTTTCTGCTCATTGCCTTTCCAGTAATAAATAACCTAATACAGGGAATCTAATACCATATCACAATCCACAGCCTTTTTGTGACTAGTTTAGAGCTCATGTACATTATGGACCGTTTGCAGTTGTTGATCGCGAGCTTCGGGAGCCGTTAAAAGCCGGTTCTGTTGAACGGTAATAGCTATGGAACGGTCTTCTCTAGCCGTCGTACATCACGGCTTCTCTAAACCGAGACTAGCAGTGACTGGTAACCAACATGGATTGGAGCGTGGACTTAGGCTATGTATTGGACATTCCGTCTCTCGTTCAGCCCGGGCCAGAACATCTTAACTTAAAGCCATTCTTTTAGAGCAAATTACTTAATAAAATTAATTAATTAACTTTTAATATCAAAGAAAAAATAATTAAATTAAAAACTTACTCAAAAAGTTAAAAGTTGTTGAACGATCAAATACGAATTCCAAGTGATTTACTTTATTATCGTAAGCGCATAAAAAAGGATTTAATAAAAATAGTTCATTATTTCTACCTTTTCTTTTACCTTATTTCATATGGTGAAATGATATTATTTAGACATATATTGATTGAAAAGAAACAGTAATCTTTATTTTTTTTATAGTATTGTTTACAATTTCACGGACTCCTCAGACGACCTTCGATCACTGAGACTGTCTTTACATAAAATCGATGTTGCTGTTTATGTAATTATTATGTGCCTTTCAATAAAAAATAAAGACATCAACATTGTAATAATAGAAGTAAACATCAAGAGACATTTTCTGTGATAGCCTACTTCTTTTTGTGGTCATTGACCGGTTTCGGGCGTTCGCCCATCATCAGTTTTTTTTTTCAACAGTGTAATAACATAGACTTGCACAGAGCTATGTTATTACAGTGTTTGACAAAAACATCCTGATGATGGGCGATCGCCCGAAACCGGTTTCGATGACCACAAAAAGAAGCAGGCTATCACAGAAAATGTCTCTGATGCTTTCCAGCTCTGCGGAACCAACCACAACATAAAAGTAAACCCCAGACCAATAAGGCTTGTCTTTATCTTTGAACGTACTGGATTTAATTTATAAGAAAAATATGTTTTTAATTATAAAAAATTACAAACTATTTTTTAATCAACCCGTGTGTAGCGTATAGAAACATTAAGTTAAAGTGATCTCTCTACACTAATTAATTGATAGCCTTACTCTGGACGATGGATGAGAACCCGAAACCGGTCGAACCACAAAAATGAAGCACGATACGACCGACGGATAAAATCATAGATGTTATCAAGCATTGCGGACCCAACCACATATTCATCGAAATTATAAATATTTGTTTTTTTAGGAAAAATAAATACAAAATGGAATAATGCATACTATATACCTATGAACAAATTAAACCACATGTATATGAAACATGTTTTCCAGATTTATTTTAGAATGTTCTGGGGAATCTGGGAGTAAGCGTAACTTTAAACTGCCGATACAAGTTTTGTGGGCTCTGCCTTATGGGTTGTGACATTTAGATAAGGTTTAATGCCCTAAAAAGTAAAAATATTATCCCCACCTCCTACATTAAATGGAATGCTGAGACCAACTGAACGTTTAGAAAAACTATCAAGTTTGAAGAAAATTTATAAGTTAGAAGGTAACAACCACAGCAAAAGAAAGTCATGTAATTATTTCATACTAGATTTGTTTATTAAATAATAATATGCTAATTGCCTTTAAGGATTACATAATATCCTTCTAGCAAGGAGCTGAACCCAATAGAATAATACATTATTCGAGTAGTAATAGACTTTAAGTAATTTAATATTAAATAAAAATATATAACAAACCTTTGGCGCAATAGCCCATGAAGGATTGAGGGCTAGTAGGTCGCGATGTTTGTTCAATCGTGAGATAAGCATGCCGCGTTCCCTCTGCTACTTGGTTCTATGCGATCTTCGCTACAAAGTTTGCTATATACGTTATAACTACATTTGCTACATGCAGCTCACTTTGTCCTACGAGTACTTTGGCAACACCGTTTGAGCCCTCAAAGGAAATGAACTCGGACTTACCGCACCAAAGGAGAGCGCTTTAACACTGGGCTATGCTTGCGGACATTAAATAATATATTTTATAATAAATAAATCTATGACGAAACAGCCGTGAAGGGCCAAAGCTTTCCAGAAGGCGATTTGTACTGGTAGACGTGTGATAAGCACATCGCGGTTCCCTCGTCGTTTATTTCCAGCTTTCGCAACCTAAATGCGCTACCAATTGTAGCTGCCCACTTTTTCTCATGAAGCTGGGTCACGACCGACTTTGTCTTCACGAGAATCGAACCTAAAAGGCGAGTACGCTAACCACTGGACTAACGCATGAGGTACATATATTTTATATGGATTTAATAATTATGACCAACTCCTCAGTATTATCATAATTTCAATTGTTGTACCACAGGGACGGTTACGACACTAAAGTGTCATCCCAGCCTTGTTGCATTTTTAATCTGGTCAACTTACACTCTTAGTTTATTATCATCGTCACTAATTTTATAGAAGAATAAGTCTTATATTATATATTATGTACTTTTTTTTATTCTCACGCTCTCATATTTTAAAACGAACCAGAGCCTCTTACGTTAAGTCCCAATTATGAACAATTATAAACCTGATCTGTAGTTGAAATAAGACCTGCCTGGGAAAATAGGCATTACTATACATTGCTGTTTTTATGAACTATAATAATCATTTTTTCTTTTTATCAAATTTTAATTTATTGCTAATGAGCATCATATTATGCGATGTCTTGACATGATCCATTCAGTTCCTGTAAGAATGCACTAAAATTCATATCACTCGCCACCAAGCTTTTGGCGTTTTCAGAAAATTCAGCAATATAATCGAATCTGCCTGGAAGTGATAAACCTTCACGATATCACATGTAAGCGGCAAAAGCCGTTGCAGCCAAATCAAAAAATATTAAAACAAATGTAGTGCCTCCAATATGTTACGAATTGTGTGCATTTGATGCGGATACAAAAGCAGCAGACGATCAAAATATTTGATTTTGTACCTTGACGAAATGCTAAGTTTGAGCTTCCCTTAATTTTTCATTTTGGAGATATTTTGTTTACACACAAACATACATACAAAAAACCATTCTCTAAATAAGTTTTTCTCGTACTCAAAGGACTTCAAAACATGTATTTCTGGTGAAAACAAAATTTCGAAAATTTTATACGATCGCAATACTTCTTACCAGAAGAGAAAGTAAAAATTATGCTGCGATTAATTGGGTTTATATTGATAAATCCTTAAAAAGACTGCTAGTAGTAATTCTATTGATCATTGTTATCATCACTGTAATTATTAACAATGAGGGACATATTCTCTGTTGCAAATAACATGTTTTGACCCTTATCAAGCATTTTTTTTTTTACTCTTTATCACTATTTCACCATAGTCTTATAGTTCACTCAGAGGGGAGATGAGCCAAGAACAGAAAATGAAGACCAGTGCATCTCAGCTACCGGCTGGAACAGACGCATCGTCTCTTTTGCCATGAGTCTCACGTTACTTTAGATGATATCTGTACGATTTTAAATTGTTGAAGCGGTTGTTTCCCATAAGCGTTTAAGAAAAAATAATTATAAAATGTCTACTTTGGTGGTATAAATCTTGAGATAATAAAATATAAAGTATTTATTGTTCATTAACTCACACATTGTGATCCACGTAAAATATATATTTTTTTAGTCGTTTTTCTGCCAAGTCTAAGTGGCGTATGAAGTAAAGAAGAAAGGTTCAGTAATATCGACTTCATCCCCGAATACCAATAAAGAGGAGGGGAGAATTTTTAAAATCAAAACAATTACAGCTTGAAAGAGTTAAATATCATTAAAAATAAATAAAATAAAAACTAAAATAAAGATTGTCTATTTTACTAACAGCTTGACTAAAGGAATATGAAAAAGTAAAAATATATTTTAAAAAATGGTAATGTGATAGGAAATCATACAGAACAGTCACATGACTTTTTTTTTCCATAACGACAATGTTTAATTGCCTTTTAAACATAAAACCAAAATACTGACGCATACAATTTTACAAGGTTAACTTCTTTTTACTTTCCCTTATTGATTATAAGAGTAAGTATTGTTTAAATTACAGGCTATGGCAAAAATTACTTTCACATATTTGAATTATACAATCAATGATGTTCTTTATTAGACTTTTAAAGGAAGTAAAAATCTCACTAAAGATTGTATCTAATAATCACAGATTAATCAGTGAAACATACATTTACTTCATTTTCCTTCTTATTTTTGAAATAAAGAATTTCTAGCATTTCCATATAATTACAAATAAAAGTTTACATAAAATAAAGGTTGCATTGGACAAAAGCTTATTTTCAGACCAGTTTTTCAAAAATTACATTTCATTCATATTTAAATAGAATCCCTTAAAATAATTTGATATAATACCCATACAAAAAAAACTGGAGGAAAAAGGCACAAAGATAAAATATATTAACTATGAAATAGAATATTTTTGTTTTAATGACAGTATGTTAACTTTTTTCAAAACTTCTGGACGAAACAATCGCTGTTTTTTTTTTTTTTTTTAAAGAAAAATCAATGAAACAATCACTTTTTCTTAACATCAAATATTATTCTGTCGGCAACTCCAGAAGGCCAAGTAAAGGAGGTCCATATTCAACAAAATCAATACCACACAATATCCCCTCGAACTGAATCAAAAAGGTTTCACTTAGCTTCGAGGCTAATTTACCATTAGGAAATCAGATACCGAATCTTAATCCTTTAAAAATCATGGCTCGCATCAATCATTCGAAATGCGGGGAAAGCGTATGAAAATGCCGAGAGAAATATATGCGGCCTGAAAGTGTGAATTGGATTGATGAAACTGAATCCTCGATAGCTGTCTTTATCTGTTTTGAGATGTATTAAATTATTTTGAAAGGAGAAGATTTTTGGAATAAGTTATATATTTTCACAATGATACTGGCATCCTTAAAAAATCTGACATCTCATATGCTCTTCTTTCATGTGTACGAAGTAAGTGAGGCGTTGCCAAGTTGCAATATAACTTTAATTTTTTTCTCTATTATTTCGCCGTTGGGTAGCTATCCCAACTCCCATATGTGCGCTAATAGTGAACCGTAATAACAAGTCTATTGAAAAAAAAGGGGGAGCAACAACAAACTTATTCTGACGATGTTGCGGCGACCTTTATGAGGGTCATTTGGTCATTGCCTAAATCCTCTCATTCAACCGGCTCTGCTAATAATTACTAAGCTCCCAACTTGTATTCGCAGTGCTGGGTTCAACAATTTGATCAAAACTCAGGCCGTAGACTGACAAAATCGGATGTATTAGAGTATTTTGGAAGGAGATTTTTGGAATAGGTTATATACTTTCATGGACTTTTCGTTTTTACTTATTTGATGATTGATAAGAAAACCTCAACTTTACGAAAATTACAATATATACATATATATATTTGTATATTTTTATAGCAGTTTTTATTCATTTTTTGTTCATTATTTATAACCAGTGAAAGCATTGAAAATCTCAGGGCATTCTTATTGTAATTTAAGCAATGGCATCAAAATGACAACAAAGTTTTCATGATTTTTTCAATTAAAAAAAAAAAACCTGATACGATAATTTTGTCCAGCAGTTTACTTCATTTTTGAAAACTTAATATATAATAATTAGATATTTAAATTTTTAAAAACAAGAGTATTATGTGAACTTTTGTACGAAATCTAGAAATTAAGTATAAACTTTAGCTACATTCATAACAAAAAAAATTAAATAAGACATGCAAATTATCATAAACTTTTTTCTTTTTTTAAATATTAACAGAAAAAGTTCTCTGAGCAATAGGTACACAAAACAGCACAATACCAATAATCTGTCTAATGAGCAAGCAATGTTAATGTAATGTACACATTTATTTTTTTTTTTAAAACTGTAAAGATAATTTTTTTTTTACTAAGTACGTGTTAAATTTATGAAGGCAATATAATGAATTTCTTTTTCCATTTATTTTTTCGATGACCCTGTAATTTACATAAATATAACATGACTATTTACATAAATACATATACATACAAAAGCAAAAACATATTACGGTTGGGAAAAAAATAATACTTATAAAAAACCACGATAAGTACATGTACTAAAATATTGTATATTTTTATTTATTTTTATAAATACGTATTCGTCTTTTTCTTTTATTTAATTTTCTCTTTTACAATACAAAATTTTCTACAGAATTTTGCTTTAGGCGATTAACCAACTTAATTATAATGTGCCTCATATTACCCGCAATTTATAAGGTGGAAAAATAAAAACAAAATGTACATTCTTCTTAAGTTTCAAAAACCACTCCAAAATTTGATTTATGAATGATTGAATAACATGCTATTCATGTAGCTAACAAGAAATAACCAAATCTCTAAGAAAATAGAAAAAAAAAAATAACTATTGATTAAAATTCAATTTATACTTTTTAACATCACTTTAGATTTATAAATAAAATTATTGTTAAATCATAATATTTCTTAATTTAATAGTTAAAAAAGCATAGAAATACCTAAATGTCATGAGGAACAACAAGGTATAAAGTACACTTGTGTATTACACATATATATCTAATCTATATGTATATATATATGTATATATATCACTAATGTGCTTATGAGATCACATTAGTTTTTCTTTTTTATTTAGCAAAGGCATTGATGTCGCCAAGTAATAAATATCACTAATATAACAATAATTTAAAATATAGTGATGTAGTAACATAAAAGGGGAAATAAAAAGAGATAACCACAAGGTACAATGGTAATTATAAAAAATTAATAATTATATCTCGTCAATCTTTATATTGTACTGGACTCAAAATTATGAACACATAAAGCAAATGACAGATGCACAATAAAAAAATATAAATTGTATAATACATCACAAGTAACTTGGATTTTTCAAAAATATTGCGTGGATTTTTATCTTTTTTTTTTGGCATAAAACGCGGTAATCATATTTCACCACGAAGGCGTCAAGATATGTACTATTATAACGCTCTACTAATAAACAAAATCTAACTGATTAGCACGACGAAGAAAAATAATTACGGTGATTCACCATTATCTATTCATTTTATACTGATCATAAATACAATATCAAGATTTTTATTTATTTTTTTCTTCTCCTTCAAATGTAAAATAAATACAGAGGAGTGATCACAATTATTCAAATTAAATACAGAATATCATAATAATCATAGCACAGCTATCAGATCACAAGTTTTATATTATTGTTGACATAATTGCTTTATTTTCAAATTCTTCAAAACAAATAAAACAGGTGGAAATAAATTAAAATATTTTTTTCTCCTTTTTTTAAATAAATAGATTAAAGAGTGGTCCTACAAGAGCGTCACAAAAAGATTGTGCGTCGACATTGCAACCCTGATGGTAGCGAGTGGCACACTGGTTGTTGTTTTAATAGTATCAATCTGAGGGCGGTGATTGTAAGGTACGAAATAATTAATTAAACGTTTTTGCTAGAGAAAATAAGGTGTTGTATTCCTAGATGGGATAACTCTATCACAGTCTGGTACTGCGTGAAATAGCTTTGGCTCCCTACAATCTATACTCTTGAATTCCAAGATTGACGCTATGTTGCCACATCTATAGCAGTAATTTGGGGCGGACCACACAGTTACTAATCTATCATCAAACATATATTTGTACCCTAAACAAAAAAAAAAAAAAAAATATATATATATAATTTTTTATAGAATAAAAAGAAGACAAAAAATATATTTAATGTTCTAATTTATTTACCCCCAATTCTCAAAAAAAACATGTACTATCCATTCTTAAGTTTAGCAATGTTTTGCTTAAACGACTGGTGGATTAATTTACAAAGCAACTTTGTAATAGAAGCAAGAAATCAGAATTTTCGATTGCCAAAATAAAAAGATTTGACACTAGTTTAGCTTAGTTTCAATCTCAACCGATTAACAAATGATGAATATTAGCAAATATCAACTAGGAAGTCAGTAAATAGAATAAGTGGAAAAAACCCAAAATGAATATGGATTAATTTTATGGGGTAAACCCCAATGAATAAAATTGTATCATGATGAAATAAAATAAAACCTGCTGTGAAATATGATAGACTTTCATTCATAGACAATTTTTTTTCAAACTTGAAATTTTGAGCATTTTTTAAGGTCAAATTTTTTTAATCAAATTTAATTTTTTTTTAACCAATTTATTATCTCATTATGAACAATTTTAAAATTTCTATCTCAAATTTATCTTTTTTTGAAGTACTCTTATTACTTTTTACTCCCTTATTTCAAACAATTTGCACTACTTTAAACAAAAAATTAATCCTTTTTTAACCATTTTAGCTTAATTTGAACACTTTTAACCACCTTTCTCCTAAATTAAAACATTATTATTCAAATTATTACGTTATTTTTTTAAAAACTCGAATCTTTTCATCCAATTTAATGTTTTTGGTGTTCGTTACAACATTCAATTAAATCCTTTTTGGACTAGTGTAATCTTATTTTAGAACAATGCATTGTGATTACATTGTTTAGTACCATTATTTTTTATCCCCCAGCAGTTTAGTGAAAAATTTATTAGCAATGAAAATTCTAACCGAAGCGATAGCGCTAAATTCAAAATATCTTAAGGGATAAATAATAAGAATAAAATTATAAGTTTTACAATAAATTATTGTTATTATTTCCTATCAGGTTGGACGGACAGGTAGAGAATAAAAAATAATCCAAAGAACCGAAATATACGCTACGCTTCAAACCTGTACTAAATTCGCGCAGATGTTACTATTTATATATTTAACGAAGGAAAGAAATTATTGATAATGAATGTTTAAAACAGAATTTTTGCTAAAAGAAAGATAATACTGCAGAAGTAAATAGTTAAAAAGGAAATCACTGATAAAGTCTCATCTTTTGCATATTAGTATTTTGAATTTATTCATGGACAACAATGAACAATTTATTATCCTAGTCATTAATACTAAGTCATTATTACGGTTTTGCAATAAATTATTGATTAATTAATTATATTAATTTCTAAATAATGAGCATACCTTCATGTACAAGTTGATGGGCCCTACAAATAAGTTTTAACTGATTAATATCCATAAATTCATGGGTAACTTTGGCTCCAAAAAGCCAACCAGCACCTCGAGGGCTTACTGCCCACGTCTCCACTTCATCAGGATCTGACCAAACCAAATCGCAAAATGCACCTGAAAATTTAAAATAAAGAAACAAAAAACTTATAATTCATTATGGCAAGAAAATTATCGAGACATAATATAATCATACTATTCAAAACATCAAGAGAAAATGTAAAGAAAAGAAGATTGTCATATTTTACTTTCCTATAAAAGGGAGCATTGCGATGCCTCAAATTTACGAAATTGAAAATATACGTTTTGAGGGATTCCTTGACTCCAAAAATGTGGTTTTTAGAAAATGGCGTGTGGATGTGAATACCATAGCGTACAAAAGAATAATCGCAGAAAGTCCAAACTTGACCGTTAGGGCATCGTCATGGGATCCGACAGGAAGTTTTCTGTCAAAATTCCTCAACCAGGAGTACCATCGCATCTTCTTCTAGTGTGACCGGAGCAGAAGGTAGGCCACTGTTTTCCTGGCTGAGATCATTGGTATCAGTGAGTGCTGCTGCAGGGGGAAGTTAAAGATGTGAGGCTGTTTTCTAATTATCGAGCTGGACTTAAGGCTTTTGATAAGCCGTGCTGAAGTTTAAATTAGTGGGTGAATGTAGGAGAAGACTTAATGAGCTTCGTTCAGAGAATCAGAAAGGAAGTCTTCTGAAGAAACCCTGGATTGCGGTTTTAGAAGGTAGGCGAGTTGGCTAGGGTGAGATTCTCATTACCGTTTTGTGGTCGCGAGTCAAATGTAACTGTCACAAAACTATTTTGCATCAGAAAATCAAACAATGGAGGAATAGAGAACTGGAGGGACACTGATGGGTAGCTCTAGATTAGAAGGTATACAAAAGATATGACAACAGGACTTGAAGTAAAAAAAAGAAAAGAAAATTTGAAAACATTGTATTTAAAGCAATCAGAATTAAAAATCTGCAAATAGAAAGTAAACTATATCTATCAAGTACATTAACAATATCACGAGATTTTTTTCCTGCTTCATTTTGTGATTATCGACCGGTTTCTGCCATCATCTTCAGGATGTTGTGATAAACAGTGTGGAAACACGGACTTGCAAAAGGTAAAATCAGTTTAAACGCTCTGAACAATCAAAACTTTCGAAGATGGGCAAATACCCAAAATCAGTTGATAGACAAAATAGGGCAAAGGCTACCCCACAAATATATCTCGTGAAGCTTTTCAGCTCTGCCTGCCCAACCACAACAACTGCAATAAACAGGATTAGTAAATTACCTTTATATGGAATTTCTTGATTTCTTTCAAGACATCTTATCTGATCTAAAGTCATAATATCTGGAGACAGACCACCATGGACGCAAAGCACTTGTTCATCTATCAACTGAAAAATTAAAATTAAACTTTTATTTAAGAAATATTTGTAACCAACGAATTTATAATACAATTAATTTACAGCGGCAACAGTTAGTAGATCGAAGACACGGCAACAATATTTCCATGCATTTGCATTTCCATATTTAACTTGGCATTCATCTGAAATAAAAAAAAAAAAATTATAAACAAATACCAATATCGTAATAATTTTTAATTTTAATTCAAAATTTGCATTTGTAAGAATGTGACAACATTCACAAATTATTGAAGAATAATAGTTTCCTTGGCAGACGTAGGTCATAGAATTGATACAATTCCACTATAAAATATAAAATGCCCAAAAAAGAATAATTTAGGAGTAAAACTTTAAATATAATTAATAAATTATAACATAATAAGTTGTAAGGAAAAAGATTACCAACTAATAATCTAATGCAATGACACTGCGATTTAAAAAATTTATTGTACTCCCTTGAATTTCTACAATGTTGTACGTTTAATGTAGTCCGAAGTAAAGTATACTATATGTATGTGTCGGCAGTAGTTAATTAGAGTTTGCATAATATGGTGAGCTAAACACAAGAGATTGCAACATCAACTAATAAAATACGCCATACAAGTAATGTTGAATTTATAATTGTCAGTGTAAATGTATTTATGTTGTAGGCTAGGATCCTGCTGGGACATCCGAGATTCCTGAAGAAATGGTTAGTCCACTTCCTCCTTGGGTTTACTCAGGCTTACACATTGTTCACTTAACACACATTTATGTTCCTTGTAAAAAACACTGACTTGCAAGGAAGTACAAATCTTTTTAGGCACAGTGGATTTGGTTTTACAGTAGTACCTCCAAACATTTAACATATAATCAATAAATATAGCTCTGATGAATGAAAAAAAAACTTTATTTATGAACATAAATGAAAATATGAATGGTTAGTAAATATGAAAATAAAGATGAATACTAAGTATGAAATGATACATTATGAGGCGTCTATTTGTAGAATACTACATTTATAGCTCTCCGGCTTTTGTCATGCAAAACATTAGGGTCTTCTGCTGAAACTTCGTCGCAGGTTTAGGATAAACTTTTCATAAATAGGTTTCTTCAGGGTAATTGCAATTTCATAGGATGACCACTAATGATGATGATTGCATTTTTATGAATGCAACCACCTACTATTTATATGTGAAGTTTGTCAGTTAAAATTGGTATAATTCAATCCAACAATAGTATCCTGAAGAATCCAATTACAATAGCGAAACGTTGGTTTATAGCAGATACGGACGTTATCTCAACCCAAAGATCCTTGTTTTTTGCAAGCAATGATACTTTTAGTTAATGAAAGGTTGTTGTATGAGCCTTTCCTACAAGTTTTCAATATCATTATGAAGCAATTCGAATAGGAAGGCAATCGATGGAAATAAGACCCTTTCCTCTCTTAAAGCAAACAGAAATAACAGAAAAACTGTTATAATTGATAAACCCCATGTAGATATGGTTTCTTAAAAATAAATCTAGTGAACAGCCTAAGAAAGGTACATTTAAAAAAAAAAAAAATGTAATGAAAAAACAAGAATGGAACTAAAAAAGTTAATATCAAAACAAAAAAATTAATAAGTCATATTTCTTATGATAAAGTATCTAGTTTTAAGTAAAGCAAAAATTAAATCCTAGTTGAAATAGAATATTCATAAAGTGGTTATAAAGTCTAATGTACCGCGGACCTGAAGATCTAGTGTTGTTTCATTCAGTGTTCACATGCCGAATGTGGACGCCTGTAAAATGTACAATGTGTAATTGCTAAAACGAAAAAAGAAAGAGAGACAGTGCTTATGTGTGTATTGTGAGTTAGAGTTTGCTTATGGTGAGCTAAACTCAAATAATTTCAACATCAACTACTACCGCTGCAGGCCATAAATTACGTATAATATTGAGTGTTGCGGGTATAATATGAACGTATTTATGTTGTGAGGCTGGGATATCCGCAGAGAGGTCCCTGAAGAAATGGCTATTCCACTTTTCCCTGTTAAAGAAAATTCCAGAAAAGTATCATTTTTAACTTTTAAAAATGTAGTAAATTTTTGAAGATTAGTTCGCTTATAACAACATCTGTATTTAATTACTAAGCAAGGATGATCTGCAGAAATAACAAATAAAAAAATTTAAAAATCAAGACAAAGCAAAAAATTGCAGGGTAGCAAGTTAATTATAATTAATTCTTACTAGTATTTTATTTAAATAAAAGATGAAGAAAACAATGGTTATAATAGAATTATACAAAATACAATGCGAATTTTTTTTTTTTTTTGTATCAAGACACACTGTAGGGCGTACCTGAGCTCGCGCTCATCCCAGCCCGCAAACTATTCATCCATCGCAATCGACTTTACTATAAACAGAACTGTTTCTATATATACATAATCACTAAATAAACGAGGGAAGGGCACTCAAAAGTGCACATAAGCGAACATAACAACTAACGCATCCTAGACTAACTACAATATAACCTACCACACATACAAACCTCACACAGTCAATAAATACAGTCATACCTACACATCCATACAAGACTAACCAAAGGAACCTCTCAGTACTCGATATTCCTGAGAGGTCATCTAAAATTCTATAGCTACCCGAATCTAACGCACACAGACTACAGATAAGCAATAAATTACTATCACACAAAACATTTACTCCGCCTACCCACGGGAAAGACCCCAGGACATACGCCGCGACAGAGCAGATTCCGCAAACATCTTGAAAGCATTATATGCCGTCTCATTTAATGCCTTCAAGATGTTTGCGGAATCTGCTCTGTCGTATGTCCTGTAATACAATGCGAATTACAAAATTATGGTGGGGGAGTTGTTTGTGCCCGAGATTGTTCTCACATGCCCGCTGGATATCCAATTAAACGAATAACATTAATCGCCGACGTAGTCTTTTCATACTAGGCCGCACGACGTAGAATGGCTGATAGCGGAAGTAGTGGCGTAGGATAAAAAAAAAAAATTATAAAGGTGACATATATTCTTGTATTATAGGGTAAGAAAAATCTGGTGTGAGACACAAACACAACTTTCCCTTAGTGCAAAACTGTAAGTTTAAAAAATTGTAATTGACAAATTTTATAGTTAGTACACCAAATTTAATGAAATTCGTCGATGTTTTTATGGAGAAAATACCAAAAACTGTAAAAACTGCTCAGTAAAAACTAATTTCCGGTTGACTTATATTTTTGAAACTCGGAATTTTGGCAATCTATTCATTTTAATTATATCTGATTAAATGTGAGAATTGTATAATCAACTAAGATAGTACTTTAGAGGAAACCAAATCCCTCCTCCTAGAGAATTATCCCACCCCTCCTCTTTAAATGAGTTTACCCGTTTCAAATATAAGTTGTACCTCTTTATATGTATAGTTCACATGCTTAGTTAGTGTAAATCGTGGAACTCTCGGAATTTCAACAACATATTTTATTCTAATTAATGTTACTTAGATGATGGAATTGTGTAATAAAGTGAATTAGCACTTTAGAGTGAGCCATAATCACACCCCACCTCTAAAAGTACCCTTAAATGAATTTTTCCAGAGAAATATTTCAAATAAAAGTTGTAGCTTTTTGTATGTGTATTTGATATATAAGGTTTAAAAAAAAAAAAATCGTTGGCGCTGTTTTCGAGAAAACCATAAAAAAAAATGAAAAAAAAATTAATAAATGGCACTTCGGGTTGAACGATTTTTTCGAAAAGCATATTCTCAGGTCTCCTGGTAGCACTTTAACGAAATATTAAGTTTGAACATGCGGTGATTTTTCGTTTTTGAGATATACCGTCTCATACAAACAGACCAATTGCTTAAAACCACTTCTTTGGACTCAGGGAAAAACGGATATTTCCGGTGAAAACTCGGTATAAAAACTTTGACACGATGAAAATTTGAATAGGTACTGACCATAGTAGCGGTATGGAACTATGGAGAAAAAGATTGTTGATAGATTTCATATATAAATGGCTTCTTTGGCTTGGCACATTGAACATTTTTGTTATAAACAGCACTAAAGATAATTACTTAAAATAAGATTAATTATTAAAAATGAAGAACAAGAAAGATTTTAACATTTTAGATAGAAAATAAAAATCTATATTTAATAGATATATACTAAATATATTTCCAAATCTTCAAAAGTTTAATATATTTGAGGTCGGTCCATTTACACGACTTTGTATTATTAAGTAAAAATGGTTAAGCTTGTAGAGCAGTAAACATGTTTTTTTTTCCTTCATGTAATCTGCTTCATTTTGTAGTAACGACTATTTTCGGACTTTACCTTTCTTCAGGACGTTGAGCATGCACAATCTTCCATATTATCCACTGTATAGCGGGGCTCCTGAGATGGATAGGCTGCGACCGAAACCGGTCAATGATTACAGAATGAAGCAGGTTACTCTCTGATTTTATTATTCTAAAAATTTCCGACTTTATTATTTAGTTTCCAGTAGTAAAATCAAAATTTCTATGGACAATAAATAATAATTTAAGCTTCATAAATTGTTTGTAATCCCGTCCCCAGGAATTTCAAAATTATTAGAAACTAAATTTACATAAAATAAAAAAATTGCACATAAAACATTAGTTTTGTTTTCAAAATGAAGTTTTTCAGTTCTTCCTATCAAAAGTTACACATCTCTTATAAAAGAGCACCACATTCATTGAAGTCCATTTTATGCATCAAATCCCCTTTTATGATCTTATAAAAGTAATTCCATTATATTGATTACTCAATAATTCCGAACAGACTCACATTAAATTAAATTGTAAAAACTCCAGTCACAATAATGAATAAATAATTAATAGAAGTCTCAATCAAAGAAAAGATTCCAAGCGACCTATGCACGATATTGACCTGCATGAACTTCTACATACACACATAGAAATTCAGTGATTTTTGACATTATTGATATTAACCCGATTCACATTTAAAATTCCGCTCATCAAAATCATTATTTATTCTATAATGTTATGAGAAAGTTAGTACTCATAATGTAGCAAGAGTATACTGTCACTCCAAACAATAGAACAGTGGTGCTGTTGATAACTTAACAAATCCAGATAATTTAAATCAACTTAAACTCACCATAAAAACCGTAGACTTGAGTAATTTGTCGGGATTCATGATTGCCTCTAAGCAGTGTTATTCTATCTGGCCATCTAGCCTTCAATGTTAACAACCTAGTAAAGGTCTCTAAACTGTAGTACCCTCGGTCAACAAAATCTCCCATAAACACATAGTTTGTATCTGGTACTTGTCCGCCATTTCTGAATAACTCTTCTAGGTCATAAAACTGAAACAGTTAATATATTAATGTTTAAAAACATAAAATGAACATATCAACATGAAAAAAAATTTCTTTTTAATTGAAATTTTATGCAATTTACCTGGCCATGGATGTCTCCGCAAACTGTAACTGGTGTTGTAATTGGTTGAATATTCGATTCCTCTAATAATAACTCGCATACAATATCGCAAAGTTTCTGAAAGAATGAAAGAAACATATATTATAACTAAAAGTGATACGTTAATATCAAGTAATGAAAGTATATGAAAGATAAATAATACATTCTAACATTTGCAGGCATACAGTTAAACCTGGTCACTAACAATATATAAAAAATAACTCTTCACTTGCCTTAAGATCATTTTCTGGTAAATATTTGCATTCCTTGGATATACTAATCCACTCGTCTATATCGGTCATTTTGATAGGTTAGGTTTGTGCTAGGGTGTCATAGCCTACTACATAATCGCATGTTGCAATCATTAGCCGTTGTATAACTTACCCACTAAAAAAATATTGGTTGAACTGCATGGGCATTTGAATTGCTTAAAAGCAATAAATTAATAATTATACTGTTTAATATACTATTTCTTTTGGATGTAAAACGCGCAGTAAACGACCAGAAGTCAAGAGGATCTGGAAGTATACTTCAGCATATAAATTAATTAACTCTCGACAAAAAGCGGCTAAACGTATTCATTTAAAAAGATAGTAAACAGTAGGGATCAATGAAATGCTATGAAATAGCATTGAAAAAGTATGAAATAGATTGAAAAGCTATGAAATAGATTGAAAAGCTATGAAATAGATTGAAAAGTTATGAAATAGATTGAAAAGCTAAGAAATATGAGTGTAAAGCTATGAAATACAAATTCCGTATTTACATATGTATCCTCTCAAATAAAAAAATCTTTGCTACAGTTTAGGAAACGAGTTTCTAATTTAAAGCAGTGATTTAATTCAAAGGAGCAAATAAAAATAATTTTAATCACTAAGATTTTTAGATTTTTTATAAAAATAAAGATATTTTAGAAAAGCTAAAACAGTTGTTCCACAGAAGAATCCCAATAGATTTTGATGCAACTTAAAGGAGTGAAGATCATTAACAGAAATAGAGAAGCAGGTCTGGAAATCATATTTAAACATTCAGATTTAACATACACACTTCTGGATGTAAAACAAAAATTAGGGAGTTAATATAAGAATATAATAATGGAAAGCATGAGAATACAAACATTTCATGAGCAGTTATACGGTTTGTACGGTGATATTTCCAAGAAGTTTTTGAAACTTTACGACAGAGCACTGCCGGAGTTATAGACAACAGTGCCCATCATCGGGTATGAGCTGTAGAGGCTCCTAGGAATAGTAGAAGCTCTAGGAATCTAAAGGGAGTACGAAGGAATTCGAACCCGGGATATCCGCGTACGAGTCCAGCCCAGGGTTCTTAGGGAATTAGTTTTTCTTCAATTTTTGGGCCGATCCGAATTCTGTAAACTAAGAAGGATTGACCGAGCTAACAGATAATCACTTATAAAGTTCAATAGTCAATTGTTGTTGGAGAAAATTCCTACAAATTATGATCCATTCAAAGCCACTACCACTACCGAACAAAAGTTCGGCACAAAATAGAAGAAAAATCCTGAGATATTCAATAATGCTTTCGTATTCTTTAAAATTGATTAAAATGCCAAAAAGCTGTGCTTCATAAACTTGCAAAGTTGGAGTAGACTATTTAATCTAATCTAGAACTTGGGGCCTTGCTTAGGAAGAACAAGCACTTAGGCCACATGACACCCATTGTGCCCCCACATCAATTTTGGAGCTGAAGTGAGAGAAATCTTCACCAACTTCGGCATCAAAGTGAAAGTGCCAGAATTTAGGAATTGCTTTGATACTTGCACTCCCCAACAAGATAAAACGGTGCTTTAGCTTTTTGGTTGGCCACATTTTCTATATACTGGGTCTGCAACAAGATCCATGCTAATAGGCAATATTTTATGAGCCAGGCAATTAATCTCCTTAGCTCATCTTTCGCTTTGCCAAAAAATACACAATCTGAGTCTTTAAGGACCCTCCAGGAAATTCGTGGAGTGTCCCCATATTCCTGCAATTGAAGATATGCTTCCTTTGGAGCCACTTTTTCTTTCTAACGGCGGTTTTGTACGAGATGCTATAAAACGATTCAGGGCAAAACCCTCTCACTTTGCCAACCTATCGGCCTTTTCGTTTTTCTAGCGCCCCAGCACCAAGACAAATATGTAACTGTTTATTTTGGTCAAGATGTAATTTATTTTGCCAGAGACATAACATTCTAAGATCTAATTACTGTAGCACAAGACTCAGTTATAAATTTGTTGAATTAGAAACTTAAACATTACTTAGAAAATTATGTACCTCTTAAGTTTTCCTCCTAATTTGATTGCTCATAATTTAATTGAATGGACTGTGTTTCATGAATTATTATCTCATTTATAATGTCTTATAATAAATTAGGCACAATTGGGGGTTAAACTTAATTTTTTTAGTCTTATCAATCTTTCTATTGAATTTTAGAAGCAACTTGTTACTTACTATCACCACAAGTCCTACATTGATTACTTTCGGAGATTACATTAGTTTTTTAAAATTTAATTGAATTAGTAATTTTACTTAAACATCCTTCTTAAAGATATCGTTTCATTAAATATGTTAGTTAATTCCGACTATAAGAACTAATTTCTAAAATTATTACTTTATAAAAAAAAAAAAAAAAAATCTATTGAAATTTTATTATTCTTTTTATTAAGCGCTAATCACTGAAAAAGAAGAGAGATTATTATTATATATTTTTTTTTATTCGTACGATAATTCAGTCAATGTTGGTGTTAGAATGGAAAAGAGGAGGCATTTCAAATAGTAGGTAGGTGACGAACTTGTTTCACTCGGTTAACGTTGTGCATTTAGCATCCTCTAACGAGTTATTGCAATAAAAGCTTCATGTTTAGATGTAACTGTTTAAATAAATTTGTTAGAAATTATGAAGTTAAATAGATGTCACCACTTTTTTTTTTATAAATGTCATGAATTATGTCTAGGGTCGAACCTCGAGAAAATTTTCCGAGGCGTCGCATTCCATCCCAAAATATTGTTCATAAATTGATACGCCGAGAACTTTGTGGTGAATTGAAACCTGGTACATCATTTCATAATATACGTTCATTTCACACGAGCATAGTCCCTGATTTTACAATAATCAATGTTGAAAAACCACCTTGTTTTCTACGTAAATTTAGTCCAGATGGAAGGTACTTATTATTATATTTTTTACTATATAAAAACAGTCAAGATAATTTTTGTTTGTATAATTTTGCAATCACAAATGACAATTGTGCTAGAAGTATTGACAGCACATGATTTTCTAACTGCTAAATTTCTTTGATAGAATATTTGATTATACTAATTGCCTCTTTTTTCCAGGCACTTCATTGCTTTTTCAGCAGACCAAACATCAGTTGAAATTTATCATTTTAAAGGGTCAGCTTCATTAAACTATCTTCTTCAGGTAACCACAGAATGTGAATACATCGGAAATAAATCAGACCCATTCAATGACTATATTAGGTTTGTATTCTAAAATGTATATTCTCAGATTAAAAAAAAAAAAAAAAAATCATTTTGAAGTTCGCTGAGGGTGGAAAAACGATTGAATAAGTAGTTGTGTCCACAAATGCTGGATAAGATCTAAGATGCTGTCTTTCTTTGGTTCTGACCCGTTTCGGATTCTCATCCATCATCAGAGGATTATATTTCAGACTATAGTTCGTTTTATTTATCATTTCGGGGAACATTGATTTCATCGGGTTCTGGAGGAGATGTGACGTTTGGCATCTTTCTTCACTCCAGATTTGTTGTCTGTCACCAATATCGATTGGTAATAAATAATTTTGTTGATAATTCCAACTTTTGTTTGTTTACATAAGTTCGTATTAAGAAAGGCAGATAGAGAGTCCATGTGAGTGTCACATGAGTTCTTTTTTTTTATTCTAATCCACGAGTATAACAATGTAGATCATTAAAATTTTTGAGATTAAAGTACCATTTGTATTAACCGTAATCACAGAATATCAACATAGTCCAAAGTGCGATATTTCTGGCGTTTGTTCTTTTAGGCAATAAACATTTGTTTCTTACCACAACTACTATTTGTTTCTTTTTTTCTATGTTATGTGACAAGATTGACATATATTATTGCGTAAGTACATTTCGAATAATAATATTTTAACAACATAAAATACTTAATTTTACTTACTAAATGTTTCTAGTTACAACTATTTTACTTAAAAGGAATTGATTTAACAATCAGTTTTAATTTCTTAGATTCGCAGCTTTTGAAACATTATTTTCATTGAAGTATGAAGTAAGAACCACACCTAGTGGAGAACAATTAAATAGAGAATGCTCATTATTTACCGATGATGGAAAATACATTATTGTTGGCTCTGCAAGTTACATACCTGATGATGTGATACGACCACACTTTTACGATATATATACTAATAATGAAGCAGTTACACCGAATCCTCGATCACCACTCGAGGACTATTCCCTCCATCTTATTGATCTTGTTAATGGTCAGCTAACGGATACCATACAATTTAAGGTATACAATTGTACCTCATTTTAATTACCTAAGAAATTAAAGTTTACATGATTTCATCAACCAGTTAGAACCAGTCGGTTCCTAACAATTATTTGAAATTGTGTTCAGTTTCTTGAAATAGTTGCCGTAAACCTGATGTAGATAAATGTTGAAACTTAATTATTGTGCGATGAAAAAGTAATACAATTAACTTTATTTGATCACAATATCACATAACAACTTTTTAATTTTATAAAATCTTATAAAATACCTTTCAGTTGTCAAAGAAATAGTAAATCACAAGAGTTCGGAGCATGTTTATCACAGAATTGCAAGCGGTAAAAAAATAGTTTTTAAAATTTTGGTTGGGCAACTAACTAGTCCTAGACACCGCTATAGTGGTATAAGAGGAATAGACTAACGAGAAGAACTAACTAGTCTTTGTGACAGAAGTTCTATGAGGGCGCAAGCTCCCTCCCTATGATATCACTGGTAACAAATCTCTTGACAAAACAGTTCGAGTTGTTCTGAATAGTTGTCTGAGAAAGGTTTTTGTTGCAGTATTGCTGATATTCTCCTAAGGCGCCAGGCATCTCTATTGTTCCTTTGCTGTATTCGAACTTCTGTTTCCGATTGTTGAAACTGGCTCCCAGAGCCAGCCTTCTAAGCCTTTTATGGGCTAAGTCTGATACCACCTGGAATAGTTATTTCAGATTTTGATGTTCGATGATTTCCCTTTCCTTTGGAAAATTGGTGATGATTTTCTTTGAGGGTGTCCATTTTATACTGCATATAGCTTCTTAATAGCGTTATGCGGTGAGAAAATTCATTAGGACGAGATGCCGTAAGTGCTTTTTGATGATTGTTATTGTGATGTAAGTTAAGGTGTCTTAACTTAGAAACAAAGAATGAAATTGTCTGGTACTGTTTGAGGTTCTTCGAAGAAGGGAATCGAATTTTTTTTTCATTATTGGTTCTGCAGCTTTTCTGTTAGAGTTTGAATTGATTATGTATGAAATCCATAAAAATGATTAGATTCTGTGGGGATTGGCTATTGAGCCTACGCCACCGCGAGCCCTATCGGTCTTTTTACCGATAAGCACCAACAAGTTAGAGTGCCTTTCCAGTCCTCTCTGTTTAATTAGATAGGATTCTGGAGAGTGACTCTTGGGTGAAGCTTGAAGGTGTCAGTTCTCCCCCCCAAAGAATAAAAATCTCAGCCCCTCACACTGAACAGTACGTGCAATGCTGTTTCTTCTTCTTCCTGACAAAAACTATATGGCTGTCTATGAGGTCCATGCGATGCATGTGCTTAATAAGTCTGCAGGAGCTAGTAAGGAGGCCTACAATCATCCGAATGGCCGCACGGCTATGTTAGAGTAGCTCTGCAGTAAGCCTGGGCGAATAGCTATTAATAATTTTTTTTTGCCTCTGGCCTGGGGCTTTTTCTCACCATTCTTATGATGTGCACCCATGGCTGCTTCATGTGGCATTTTGTAATGCCTCAGAAAGGTTCAGGTTCAATAAGGATTCGTAAGGAATCTTCCCAGACAAGCGATCTGCCGCCTCGTCGCCCCAATCTGAATGCCCTTATTCATGGAAAAAACTTATTTTGGCTCCTGATTTCCTTGAGAATACTCAAGCACTCCCCACCAGCCTCAAGTTGGCTTGGCACGAGCTGATGGCTCCTAAAGTAGCCCGGCCGTCTTAGAAGATGACGAATCTGGAGTTATGTACCCCTTCCCTTTTTATCTTAGTGGCATAGGTAATTGCCTGAAATTCCTGGCTAGCTTGCCTAAACTTATCGAGATACTCACCCCAGATTAAGTAGCAATGGTTGGGAATTTAAAGGTTCAGTTTTATGTAAGTTGCCTTTATGAACGCTATCATTTTATTGTTTGATTAGGCCGAGTGATACACTGCGTTTTATAATGATAAGTGTCAAGAAAGTTTAGTTAAATGTCGCTTATTAAAAGTATTGTTTCATTAGAATTCAATAGAAAAGTATTGAATCAAACTGTCGCCCGCAGTCAGGGTAATCTTTTTGCAGCATATCTGGAGATCCAAGAACATTGGATAGTTTCAGGCATCGGCTCTGCTGATATGTCATTTTCTAGAATACTTCAACCTATCTGGAAAAATGGTTAGTCATAGTGACGAGATAAGTATAGCCTCTATTCGATAATAAAGGACTTAATAAATAATTGTTGATGTGCATAAACCTAGTTTGGGATAACTCCCAAAGCACGGCAGTTATCAATAAATTGATCTCTTGCCATGGAATATATCTTGCCCGTCGTCTCGTCTGCGTGATGGCTAGCTCAAATTTCTTGTTTAGCTCTACATAGAGCTTAACGCCTAAATTTGCTAGGTTCTGGTGTGCCAGGAATACTCCATTCCAAAATTTAGTCGTACATAAAGTCGTGATACACCAGTGAAAACATCACGTAACAATGAGGAGAAGGAAGTCAACAAGAGTATGGGGCATGTGTATCACAAAATTGCAGCGGTAAAAAAAAGAAAAGAATGAAATTAAAAATAGGTTGGGCTCCTAATTAGTCTTATTGCAAAATTGTAGAGGGGGTCGCCGTACATATTATGTTTATAAGTAGTTTTTAGGTTAAGTATTATATTATTATGTATATAATGATATTTATTATATTTGTATTATCTTATATTGTATTTTTTATGATTTTTTTTATTTTTTAGGTTGATAAAATTTATCTGAGTCATAATCAGGGCTTATATTTGTACAAAGATACATTGGCTGTATTATCTGTACAACATCAAATGTTACACATATTTCATATTCAGTATGGAAAATTCGTACCAGTTCGTAGAATAGGAAGGTACTGTTATGATGATGATGATTTCCTTATATCTCAGGTGAGATGATTTTTTTTTTTCTTAGATTTTGTGTTAACTGCATATTACAATGATTTTAAGCTAAACGGTTATATATATAATATTTACATTAAAAAACCGAGACACTTCTTTTATAATTGAATATGTGGAGGGTTCGCAATGCTGGATAACATCTGGTATTTTACCTGTCGTAGCAGGCATGTTCCTTTTTTCCTGATCGGTTTCTTTTTCAAATCCGAAAACAAACCATCGTCAAAACAATTCGCCAATTTCGTGTAGACTTCACGAAATTTCACGAGTTAAACGTGGCTATATAGGGTCAGTAGGCCATATAGGCTGCCTCCTCTTTATAGCAAAGATAATTGACTATTGTTAATATTAGTTATTTTTATGGAAGTTCACAACATACCTTTTGAATACCGTTTTGGTCTATTTGCAAAGTTTGTTATATGTGCAGTTACCGACCATTCCCATAATCAGAACTAACCAATAGTGGATGGTAATATAATTTTTTAATAGTAAGATAACTAATTTCAGCATAATTTCTTTTGGAACAATAAAAATAAGATATATTTTCCCTAATAAATCAAATACTCTGTCAAGAAAATTTATTAATTCGGGTAAAATATTTGATTTTTCATCTCTTTACACTCTCTACTCTTTTTAAGTATTGTTTAAACTTTGGATATATTGATATTCATTATATTGTGTAAACTTAAAGTTGACTTTCAATAATTGAATATTAGAGCCTAGAAGAAAGATATTAAGTTTTAATAAGCCTAATGTTCATACTGAGAGAAAATCATGAATGTTTTACACCAGATTTTCGCGATTTGCTGACCATATACATACGCACAAACACAGAGAGAGAGCAATTCTAAAAACCTTTTTTCGTCCTCAGAGAATCAAAAAACATATTTTCGATGATAATACATTTTCAAAAATTTGCGTTCGGATACACTACTTCCTCTACATTTTCAGTATGAGAAAGTATGACAAGAAAAATAAATGCAGGGACAGTTTTTGCCGTCGAATGTAGATGCATAGTCATATTGTATTGCTTTGTATTTAGGTGTAGGAAAATATTAATAACTAAGAAGGAATTAGTAACTCCATTCTCAATTTTTATTCCAAAAATAACAAAATTTTTCGGCCTAAGGAGGTCATCTCTAACTACCATTCAATTCAAACTTAACTCTTTTGAATTCTAATCGATACACTTCGTGATACTTACATCCTTTTGATGATATTAAAAATAAATTTCAGGTTTATTCAGAACATGAAGAGACAACTACTTACAATGAAGATTCACAGCCAACCATAATCCACCCTACAAATCGTCCATTCAGGGATCATATAATTAGTGGATTAAAAAATAAAATACTGATCCATTTATATTGGCAGTCAGAACCTAGAATATTTTATCAAAGATTTGATCAGGTAGGCCTTTATATTGCAAAATAATAATATTTTGTCTCATCGTATTGTTTAAGCTACTCACAAAAAATTCATGATAATATCAAGATATAGGATAGTTCTCTTGTCACTACATTTTAAATTTGCCGATTCTTTAAACAATAATTATAAAGATTATATATTATCCTAATTATGTTTAATATTATTTTTTCCTTCAGCTTAGATTATTAAGAATGTGGAAAATGCAACTACTAGATGAAGAGCATCTATTAATCAAATATGCTTCAGAAGATGTAGTAACTTTGAAGGCGGCAGAACCTAGTTCGCATCCATCATTTTTTGTTGTATATAATATAGTAGAAGCTAAGGTAATAATATTGATGATTAATAAATTATTTTCTAATCAGATTTCGTTTGATGATTGATAAACTTTCATTACAATTCGTTGATAAATGTTATCCTAAAATTAATTATTTTTATCTCACAGGTACTTGCTGTTTATGAAAATACTTCTCAGGAACTATTATTTTTGTTGGAAAATTATTGTGATTATTTTAGAAATGCAAAAACTAATGCAGGAAATCATTTCATGTGTTCTCCTTCGAATAATTTATATGCGAGGTTTGTTTTACTTACTATATAAATTTAGTCGTATTTGTAGATGTAAGAAGGATTGACTAGACAAATTTACTCTGGCATAGAAAATCCATTGCGGCTTCGATGTTGTATTTGCGTTTTTTTTTCCTGATAGTTACTATAAGAGATTATGTTTAGAAAACAAAAGTTCTGTATACAGAGAATAATATAAAAATAGACAAAATTGTACAAGGGTAAACAAATCAAATCTACCCACATAAGAATTTGCAAATTTAATTTAAATACCTTCTGAACAAATTGGTATCATTTTGCATTAATGTGGACATATCCTGAATCCAAAATTCATTCGAATAATTATTCAAATACAGAAAAGTGGGATTGGTTATTCAGGGGCTATAATCAGAGTGTGGATGTTCGGTGTAGCCCACTTAATCTTAGAACACTAATTTTATTTGTTATTCGTAGTAAGTTTAATGTACTTAGAGTCTATTAGTTTTTTATAAATAGTTGAAAAACAAAGAAAAAGCTGATTAGACAATTATTGTGAATCGTACTTAGATAGTGTAAGACTAACTGCTTATGAATTCCCTTTTAACCTTTGGTGCATAGAATAACTGCCGCATTTATTTCAGTGCTCTGTAAAAATATATAAATTAAAATTTAATTATTATTAAACTTTTTTCTTTGTAGGTTCTTATAGATTTATTATTATTTTTTTATTAATTTATAATTAGGGAATAATAATTGACTAAGTCGAAGTGTGAGTTTGCATTATAATTATAAATAATTAACTTCAGCTATATTTTTCTCGGATTATTAAAAATGGATATTGATAGAGTATGAGTAGTATGAGAATTATTAGAAAATAAGCCAAACAATTAGCGACTAAGGACGACATAAAAAATTTAATAGATAAGTTGCTGATGGTGAAAAACGAGAATAACAATTTAAAAAAATCATTGGAAATAAACAAATCTCAGATTAAACTAATGGAAAAAGATATAGAGAAATATTTTCAGAAAAACAAATTAGTAGTGGAAAGGATTGGAAGTTAATGAAAATGAGAATGGTGCAAAAGTATTTAGCGATTATTGTTTTGACGACTTGTATATGGATTTAAAGGAAGATAGATAGTCGATAAGATAATAATGATTATAATGATCGTCCGTTCTGTGACAGTAACTGGGCCCACTGTTTTCCTCCGGTCTGCTGCCGGTATCTCTCTTGGATGGATCTCTGAATAGTGAGTTCTAAGAGGCGCTTGGCGTACTTAATGTAAGTCGGCTGTTCAGACCGCGCGCGCACACCCGCAAGCCTGTCGGCCTCTTCATTACCGGGGATTCCGCAATGCCCAGGAATCCATAGCAATACCACGTTAATTCCACGAGCTATCAATTGGTGAATCCTGACCCGGCAGTACTGAACATTCTAGGAGTCATGAGGGGTCGAGATCGCTGCTTGCTAGTCTATTAGGATCACAACGTGTGAATCCGGTCTTATTCGTATTTCATCGAGAGCAAGCGCAATTCTCTTCATTTCACCGTCCAAATTTGTTGCGATACTCCCCACAGGACATGCGCACTGAAAATCTATACTATGTACACCTGCTCCCGCGTTTGAATTGGCCCCAATGACGAACCATCAGTGTAAAATCTCAGCCATGTTGATATGGGGTAACGCACCTGCAGTGTTTCCAGAGCAATGGCTCTTAAGTTGATAGGGGAGAGACCTTCCCTTACTGACCGGCTGGCACAGATCCAATCGACATTCCACCGAAAAGAGTGGTAGTTGAAGTGGCGGGAATAATCTGGCGGTTCTCAAGGGGAGCCCCCTGAAGCTTTGATGTTTTCTACCGCTACAGTGAAGTTAGTCTGGGTTACAAGTCTGGTTGAGGGGGGTGATAACCGTCCCAGTAGCCAATGCCTAGGCGCTTTATGCGTTCAAAGCTTAATTCTGCGGCCTGTCTCCTGACGTGTAAGGGCTCGATACCTGACTGGAGTTCCAATGTAATTATTGGGCAGGATTTGGCGCCTCCCGTGATCAGTCTAAGAGGTTTTCTGGACCAAGTCCAGCCTCCCCAGTCAGGATTCCGACGCCGTGATAGCCACGTCGGTTCCACATTCTAGAGCAGGGCGCACATAGGATTTGTAAGTCCTGCGCCAGTACACCCTGAGAACCCCCCTACTTGGTACCTGTGAGCCGTTTAAGTAAGGTCAATTTTTTATCTCCATCCTCAGCAAGCTTTTCGGCGTGTTTATTCCAGTTTAGCCTAGAGTCCACTTTCTCTCCGAGATATGTCGCAACGTCAGTTCTCTGCAACTGCTTTTCCTGATATTTTAGTGACACCACGTGCGGTTCAGTGGAGAGCGTGGAGGTTCAGTTGGAACTCGGTCTTCTGGGGGTTTACCACCATCTCATTGGAATCTGCCCATGTTCCAAGGTTATCCAATGCTTCATTTATACATCCCTCCAATGCCGCAATGTCACTACTCGTCCAGGTCACCAGGTCGTCAGCATAAAGCAGCACGTTACGCCGGGAATAGATTCTAGGGCCTCTACTAGGTCGTCAATCATTATGTTAAAGAGGGACAGCATTATGAAAAAGAATGATAGCAGTCATTTAAATGAGCTGGCGGTATTAATTTTGTAAGCGGCCATTACTTTATTATTATTATTATTATTTTAAGAGTGTTAATTTAGTTCCTTTTTATAGGCTTCTTCAGCAGCGGTTCAAGCAAACAATTATGAGTGCTAAGTATGGAGGTACAATAGAGGCTACGCGTAGAATGCTCGCTCAGCTACCAATATCTGCTCAGTCATATTCTAGCAGCCCCTATTTGGATCTTTCACTTTTCAGTTACGATGATAAATGGGTCTCAGCAATGGAACGTCCAAAAGCGTGTGGAGAACATCCTATACGGTATTATAATTTTATCATATTTAGTTTGATATCATAACGAAACATTTATTACCAGTTTCGGGAGAACACTGTCCGGAAACCGGCAGTACACTGAATAGGCTTCGGGCGTCAGTGACCATAGATGTTGACGCGCCTTAAATTAAAAAAAAAAAAAAAAAACAGTATATTTTGAAGAACTTTCTTGCAAAGAAATATAATGTTTAATAAGAACGTTAAGCAGTTTTTTTTTATATTTCTACTACATTTTCTTAAAATAGAAAACTTTACATTATTATTATTTATCTATAATACATTATTATAATTCACTATTCAGAATATCATATCTCTGCTTAATGCTTAAAAGTTTTGTCATTGTTTTGCAGCTTTTATGCCAGAGATTCAGGCCTTCTTAAGTTTAGAATTTGGGCCGGATCACCAGGACGCTCTGCGCCACCTGCAGCCCGCCGATTAGTAGCTTTTACATTTCATCCTACAGAACCTTTTGGAATATCAGTTCAACGAACAAATTCTGACTATGTAGTAAATTTTCACCTGAGATTTCCAAAATAAGTAAGTTCCATTGTTTTTACACTTTATTCTTCAACAAATATCTTTTAAAAATGACTTTTTATCTTAGTTATTATTTAACCAACAATACCACCGCAACCATTTTATTTATTGTAATCACAAACAAAATTACAGTTATTAATTGCTTGTTATTTTTTTTGCGAAGGCATTTCGCCATATAGTTGGCGCTGTTCATGTTGTTCGGCAATATAATTGAATTAAGTTATAAAACCTTTGGAACTGCTTTGACATTCTTCGCTTTTTGTGTATTATATGATTTCTTCGAAATGTATCTATTCATTTTTGTCACGACTGCATGAAAAAAACCATAAAACCCATAAATTTGAGATTGTATCAGTTCATTGTTTTTAAAATTTAATTAAATTATATTGATCATTGAGGATATATTTCTACACAAATTGTATGGCCGCTCCGGTGGTGGATAAAATAGGTATACTTTTGTATTTAGATAAGAAGCATTTTTATGATTATTATCCACTACTTATAGCAGATGGGTGTTTTATTATATATGGGTTAAAAAATAACAATAATTATTAGTATCAGAGGTGGATATCCATAGGGTGACTAGATTTATTATGGAGAATCGTTTTTTAGATTGAAGAAATTAATGCATGTGATAAATGCGAATCGAATGTAAATGCTTTCTTTCTGTATTCCCATTGGCAGTTTTGCAATCCCCATGTCTTTTGCAGTATCTTCGAGTCTGTCTAATAATAATCTATAAAGAGAGATTAATACATTTTTGTCTCTCACTTTTTCGTACATGCTTTATTATCATAGAATTGATGTTAAGAAGATATGAGTTAACAATTTGTTGCAATTTCCCCCACCCTCCCTTTTTATTCGAAATAAATCATGGTCTATGCTCTAGTTACAAATATGAGATTCTATTATAAATTCTGTCACATTATAGGATATGATTATTCTATAAATTAACCGATTAGGCAGAAAACATTCAGTAAAGTATGTGATTTATTATTAAAATGCAAATACTTAGTACATAATTTAAGAAATTCAGTGATCAACAAAGTATGTTTATGGTACATAAGCATGTTGTTTACATAATGATAAACGATATGACAATTATATAGGATACCTGAAGTATGATGAGAATTTTATGAATATTTTTTGTTTTTAATTTTTTGAAGTTATCAATAATAACAATGTTTTTAAAAATACTTGTTTACTATCGAAATATTTAATGAATCTCCCAATCGCTAAAGTGTGTAGAAATAACTAAAGTCTATCTGCCGTTTTCCCCAGAAAACCCAACAAGTCTCATTGTTTTATTGTTTTAATAATTGTCACACAATTATTGAAATACTCATTGAATAATAAATATATATACCATTAGCGTAACTAGGTTTTGGAGGCATCTTGAGATATTTGAATTTTTAATATTTTGAATGAAATAATTTTATACACTTATTTTGTTTTATAACTATAATATAAAAATAATAATAGAAAAGCTTATTTATACAAAGACTTGGAAGTATTATAAAATTGTTAATAATTTGAAAAAAGTTGGGCTACTTGACATCATATAGAAAAATTTTAATTTTACATAGGTTACTTCTGCTTTTAAACAATTAGTTATAACAAAGCATTTAAAAGATGAGGTGAACACAGGATACATAAATAATAATAATACAATTATTACGTAATTATATGTAACTAATTATTATTTTCATTCAACAAAAAAAAGAAAGAGAATTTTCGTTCATAAAATATAAATTAGTTTTAATTTTCACTGTCACTCAGGCCGTGCACGTGAAATCGATAAATTCATAAAGAAATTATAATATTATGGTAGAATAATTTTTTCTGAACATAGAGCTGCAAATCATTTTTTATTTGGCTGTTGGAATAGGTCATTATTTTCCCATTTAATTGTTTAAGTAAGTATTTGTCAAAATTAGTAAGTTTATTTCTATCTTGTTCAATGTAAGATATTTTCGAAACTTCATCATCATACGAATACTTGAAAAAAAGATTATAAGGTTCGTCGAATTTAATTAAAACTACTTCTATTTTTTGCCAGAGTTCGTTACTCTGTTCTTTTGTGTATCATTCTGCCAATTTTTTGTCGTTTGTACCAAAGATTTTTTAGGTTTACAAACTTTTCTTTACTCATTTCTTTAACGATGTAAGGATTTTTTTTTTTGCAGGCCACTCAAACTATACCATTGTTCAGGTGTATAAAGAGTGACTTGCGTGATTCTTTCGGTAGTGCTGTGTATTGAGTCGCCTTCGTTTTGCCTGTCTCTTTTTTCAAGAAAATTATGTCTAATGTTTATTTTAAATTTATGAGCACAAAACATGTACCTTGGGTATAAAAAATCATAAATAATTATATTCGTGATTGAAAATGTATCGATACAAATGTTCACTAGCATAGTTCTGTTTTTCTCATTGCAGAAATTTTTGTATAAAATCGACATTTTGCAAATATTTAAAGAAGATAGCAAGTATTATTTTTTTTTTTTTATAGAATCGTTTGCAGGTGGAACTAATCAGTAACATCAAAACTTTCTATTTGTTTACCATTTACTATCTTTTATTTCGTCTGGTACACGGGAGTTGCATTGAACACGACCTCTCCGATCTGGACTTGCTGTTGCAGTATATTAAATTTTTTTCGCAACAGTCTTTACTATTTGATGACTTAAATGTGTTTAGAAACATCTTTTGACAAACTTGGGTACGTTTACAATTTGTTCTTATAATTTTTGATAAAAAATAAAAGTCAAATTTTGACGGCTCTTCTGTGACTCATCCAAATTTTTTTGTAGTTTCTCGTCTTTTTGCTTTAAAATCTAGAAATCGTGCTATGCAATCTCTTTGTCTATTTAAGTCACCAAGAGCACAGTATTCTTGAAATGTTTTTATCCTATCATCAACCGAAAATTTTGTTTAACATTTTAATCTGCATTTTTCAATGTCGTAGGGATCTTTGAATTATTTTTTCGGTATAGTTTTATTTTTCCAAGTTATTTATTGTTGTCCACCGTTCCTCGATTTCTTAATTTCATTTCTTCTCCATTTATCTAGATTTCTTGTACGTTTCCGTTCTTTTTTATAATTCTGTTCTTCTAAGTCTTTAGAATTTTTTAATTGCATTACGCTCAAATTATTTGATGTATTAGATATATCCAATTCTGAAGATATTTAATCTGGTCTATTATCTTCTTCTCCGTCAGTTCCATACGGTCACAGTATGGACCGTACTTCATCAGATTCATGAGCCTCGGAAGAAGTAATACTCTTTACAGCACCTTCGTAGTATTCATTACTGTTTTCTGGTCATAATACAAAAATACAAGTTAACGTAAAATTATGTAACAGTATCTTCGAAGATCAAGAATATAAAACAGTAATGAGAAATATAGCAAAATTACCTTTCTTCCTATCGGCTCTGAGGTGTATCATTTTTTGATTCTCGTTCTGTGTTTTCTGTACCAGTATTAAAAATAAAAAAAAATTAACTTTATTAAAATAAATTATGATCTAAAAAGCATTATTATAATTACATTATCTTTAAAAATATTCTTATTCTGCAGCACTACCAAATCAAGAATCTTTTTCGCACATGATGTCCATGGTTCCAAATAGATTTGCCGATTATTATACGATGATCGTTAAAATTACTATTCTTGAAGAAAGTCGCACTATAATAGTCCTATTACTTGACATAAAAAGTAAGTATGTTTGATACTATGAAACAGAACTAGCTTAACTTCAGGATTGTTCTTTTTTTTTTTTGTAGAAGGGGCCCACTGCACTTTATTCTATCTTTAGTCTATTTTGCCATGCCCCTTGGATGCCACTGGTTGGCCGCGAACGCACCTCGATCAGATTGAGGCTCCTTAGGAATCTCAATATTCTGATGGGCTCTAGAGAGGATATATCTCCTCATCTTCCTGGTAACTATCCAGGCTCTTAAATCTTCTGAGTGGCAGCCTTGCAGTCCATAAGGAGATGTATCGGAGTTTGCTCCGTCCGTCCCTCAGAATCTGCACGTGCTATCATCTCGAAGCCCAGCTTCGTCAGATGTTCTCTGAATATACAGTGCCCCATGAGGAAACCCTAAGAATGCGGAGCTTGTTCTTACTGAGACCAATGTATGCCTCCCATCTTTTTTGGTTGTAATCTCCCAAGCAGATCTTTGCCTGTTTCAGTCTCGGGAGGGAGTTCCAGAGTTGCGACTTTCTCACCTCCTCCTCTTTCTTAAGTTACCCTAAAGAAACTGGTTACTGACTCCAAAAAAGGGTTCAGGCCTCAAGAGTGGGGATGCAGCGCCTCTCTTTGCCAGAGCGTCGGCCATCTCATTTCCTTCAACGAGTCACATGCCCTGGCACTCAAAACATTCCCCCTGCCCAGGTCTTTGAGTTTGCCTAAGCATTCCCAAACCATAAGAGATCAGCACTCTATGGCTTGCCAGGCATCAGAATGGATAACAATCTGCTGATCCGATATCGAGGTTAATGTTATTCTTGGGTGAGATTCACTATGTTCTTTGTAAAGCGTTATTTAAAAAAGACTATTTATTCGATGGAATACTCTACAAATGCCAAGACAGCAACTAGTCATAAGCGACATTAACATGTACTACTATAAAGGATGGTAATATTAAATATGAAATTGTTTTTATACAGTGCAACCTATAATCATAACACGCCTTTTTTTTCTTTTTTTTTTTTAATTAATGTTATACAATTCAAAGAAAATATAAATCCAATTCATCTTACATAAACTAAGCAAGTAATTAAATAATATAATATGGCACTAGATTGATCAATATTTAAGTAAACATATTGCAAGAGGATTTCTCATTTTGGACTTTTATATAATAATAATATTATTGATAATAATAATAATAATAATAATAATAGTGTTTGTGTAATCAAAAAGTTGGATCATAATACGTACGAGTACAAACACTAAGGCATGGACTCGAGAGTCCGTCTGCCAAATTGACTTGTTTAATAACATTAAGTGCAAAAATAGAAATTTACTTATTTAATTTAAATTTTTATAAATTTTGAAATTTATATTTACTTATAAGAACTAAAATCTTTCCCTTATATTTTTTTAAATAAAACATTTCTAATTTAAACAAAACCTTGTTATGTAATACAAACAAATCAAATATTTTTAAAACTAAAAGGAAGAACAATTGCTTATATACAATGGAAAAAATTAAATTAAAACATTCCTTTAAAAATTAAACACGCTTATAAGATAACTACTTCTGTATTTCTAGGCATACACGGAATATTTATATAAACTTTCCCATCCGTTGTCATCATTCAGATATGGTATCATTTCATCGCCACTAATAAATGTTTTATCCATCCACGTTACATTGAACTCCTGCAAGAGTGGACACAGCCCAATAAAGTGTAGTACATTTTCTATTGCAATTAAATTACACAATGCGCAATTATGTGCTCACTCTTTTCTCTATTAATGTTGTAATTTAGATAAAACGCTTCGTCCAGTCATTTGAATACTGTTGACAATATCCGAATACTGTTTACATCAATATTATACTGTTTTTCACGCAAATTGATATTTAATTGTTTATACATGGAATGATACCTTGACTGATTAGCACTATACATTAAATTTTGTTTAAATTCTTCATTTACCCGCTCTACAAAGTTTTCAAATGAGTCAACAATATTACTATTCACAGTCAGATGATTTTCTTTGTTGACCGTTAGTTGTAAGATGAAACAAATTCTTTGTTTCATATTACTATTCACATTATAATTAAACATCGACATCCATACTATTACATAGCTGCTGACAAGCTTTATACCAATATATTTTCTTATTAATTATTTTTTGTCGTGCCTTTTTTAATATAATTATGGTGCATCTCAGAGTGTAGGTGGTGAAGAGAGGTTGTAATTTGTTTCGGAGTATACGATGTAATGCTATATGTCTTTAGGCAGCATGAACAATTTTTTGAGAAAGAACGTGCCGCATAACATATAATGGCTCTCATCACAGAATTAAACGTCTTTTAGCATTCATCGCAACATCTTAATTTCTAATAAAATGCTTAAAGGTTGACGTAATTGCTTTTTTGATGCACTCAATTTTTCCTCGAAATGTTTATTAAGTGACAGTTGAGGGTTAGCTCGATACCTAAGTATTTATAAAAATTAACCACCTCTATACTTTCCCCGTTTAACTGGCAATGCTCCCCCCTTCCTAACTTTTCCCCGTTTCTGGAAACCCTGATTTAGGATTTACATAAATTAGTAGTTATTTCCATATTTGTATATTTAGCCAGCCTTTTTAGCATGGTTGTAGACTCGATGGTCGTTGCCCAAAAGCCGTTTATCGTCTACGTAGCATCAGGCATCTTATGGTTATACCACTGATTGCCTAAGCATTCATTTAAATCGTTCAAAAATAAAAGATAAATCAAAAGGGGAGAAGCAGCAGCCCTTGTTCCAGTCGAGTTAGTTTGAAAGCTTGGGTCACGCCTCCGCAGTCCACACTGAGATTCACTGTCTAAGTAAGGTTTCGGATAATAATTTATTTGACACGTATCTTAAACGTGCCCCTCCTAACAATTTTGAATACAGTTGGCAGCCCTCGGAGGTTCGAACGCAGACTAACCCTTCACTGCATGATTATATTTTTTGGTTTTCATAAGATTTTCAGAAGATCGTTAAACCCTCTATTTTCATGGAAAAATAGTAAAACAAAGAAGAAATGCTGAACATTTCAAGTGTTTTTTGAATTATGATGGGTTGATTTGAATTCCAATAAATTCTGAACCAGTTTTACAGCCTGAAGTTTTATTATATATTAAAAATATATAAAAACTTTTTTACATTTCTTTCTACGACGTTTCGGCTATTCACTTGCCATTATCAAGTAGTTTATTTTTGATTAGAGTATGTTATTTCTGTAAGTAATATAAATTTTTGAAATTATTATAAATTAATATGAATATAATTATATCAAATAACTTTTTTTATATTAATATACTATATAATACAATTGATTATGTCCACAGATTATTTTTTTATTTTGTTACTTACCTAAATTTCGTCATTTTTATATATATATATATTTTTTTGTTAATCAGTTTTAAATACATCGTTATTTTGCATAAGTTATATGTTATTGTGTTGATTCCTTTGATAAACTTGGATATATAATTGTATCAGCGTCATATATTCTTAAACCACGTGGTTAGTGTTCTATTTTAAAGTTTATTTGCTTGTCTGTATTATTGATTATTGTTTTTTCCAGGCCTATGGAGAGAGTTTAATTATATGATTTAATTTTTAATTTAGAAATAATAATTTGGACAGAATTTTTTTAAAGATAGGTACTTACTGTATGTTTGAGTTGACCCTTACTTATAGCGTATATCTGGGTAACTAACTGAGAACAGGGTTTTTTGTAGGACGGTTACCTACATTTCAAGTTTTTGTTTTGTTTTTTTTATTCATAGCCATTTGGCTACACTATGCTACTATGCTTTCCCTCTTAACCTACTGATGTGACATTTGCCTACAGCATGCAATAACGATCATAAACTGTGGAAGAAAAGTAGAGTAAACGGACTTTGAATTGCTAAAAAATAAAGAGATTCAATGACATTTTCTTCCAAACATTGCACACTTTTCTTCCAAACATGTCCCTGGTCGCTGTCAGGATCTCCACAGCCCATAGTAGGTTCTTGCATTGTACTATAACCATCGGTTCAGCAAATTTTGTACATTTTCACCCCCCCATCTATGATTCTATTGAGAATATATTGTAGGAAAAACAATCCCTCCTTTCAAATGGAATCATGCTTTTGTCAATGACAAAAGTCTCTTCCGGGTGTTAAAGCATTCTGAAAATTGTTTAGGGGAATAACATCTGTTATGTCATTTCGAAACTTTTTTTTTTAACACTACAGATGAAGTGAAGTAAAAACTAAGTAATGCCTATTTTTTCAGGCGGCTTAACGTCCAACTACCAAATTAGGTGTCATGGACGGGCGGTGGGGGGCGGAAGCACCTGCTTTACTATTAACTTTTTTTAACAAATATAAAATTTAGCAGTTATACGCTGGACT